>NW_004624816.1:9554873-9566161 GCF_000247695.1 Heterocephalus glaber
TTTGAAATATAATTTTTATTTTCTTGAATTAGAAGAAAAATAATGGTGTTTTTATTTGAAACATATCCAAAGACTATCGGTTTATTTCATGCATCATTTTTACATCAATGAACATTACTTGTGTGGGGTACTGTACCGCCCAGTGGGCTACAAATATGGCAACATGTCATGCTCACCACAGCAGACACCATATCTTTGTCATAGGTGCCACACAGGCCCTGTGCCCCAGGGCAAGAGGAGCACATCTGTTCTAGCCTTTGAAGGATGGCTAGAGTTTCACCAAGCATTATATCGAGAGGAAGAGCAATCAACATGGAAAACTGGATACGTAAGGGCTATAATTACAATTTTAACTCTCTTCTTCATTCTTGTCTAGAGAAGAGGTAAAAGATGAAAGAGTCAGGATAGCATTTCTTTGTACAAGCAGAGCAGACTTGTTCTTTAATAAGAACCCAGCAGTTCATGTGTTTAGGTAAATACATTTCATAACAGGCAATGAATCTCACTTATTATAAAAATCGAATTTGTTCTTTAAGGCAAAAATAGTAGCAGAGGAGATTATAAGATATTTATGCTGAAAGAAAAAAGTTTAATAGTTATATGATGACATTTTAAAGAAATGTTGGATGCACAGCAATTCATTTTCCACCTGCAGAGTAGAAAAATATTGTTTTAAATTTATTTTTGAGATTAAATTAATTTCAGCAAGTCAACTTTGATATACAGGTAATTGACTTGTTTTCCTTTTAAAATGCCAATACTGTGATTATATGAAACAATAAATGTTAGTTAACAGTATAAGTAACTTTAACACAAAATAGCATTTGCTGCAAGGCAGTCAGAGCCACCTGCAGCAGATCTTCTGTATCTAAATTGTAAATACATGCATTTTATTATGCAAGCTACCCCTTGTACAATATGGAGGGATCCAGAAACCAATGGCCTTTTTTTTCTGTACTGGGGATCAAACTTGGGTCCTTGCACTTGCGAGGCAGGTGGCTGAATCACCGAGCTAAATCCCCGGGCCCCAGTGGCCTTTTAATTTGATGTATTGAAGTGGACAAAATGAAAGACACCTGGGAACTTAACAGCCATTAACATTCACAGAACACTTTACACAAGCACATGTGATAAAAAAGTTTATATTTTTAAAAAATATAGAAATTTCATTGCCCCAAGTCCTGACCTTGTTTTCATTGTGTCTATTAAACATGGACAATATAATCTCAGATGTTCCTCTTAGCAATCAGGCCCAACTGTGCAAAGGCAAACACCACCACATTCCTACTCAGTGTTCCCTGCTGTAATTCCACAGAGAATTCCTATTTCATGTGTTTTTAATTTGAAGTTCTGTCTCCTTGAATGCTATTTCCTCTCTTTTGGCTTTCACCAAAGTCAAAGGAATCTTCTGCAAATAAAAACTGCAAATGTCCAATGGAGTCCTGGAAATCTGCCGATTCCAGTGTCTAAACAACCCTAAGTTTAAAGTTAATGAGTTTATTCAGTACACTACAAAGTCAACAGCAAAATTTGAATGGTCAAGAACACTAACATGTTTTATTAAAGGTACTAACTACTATCATCTTAGCTGATGTCTCTCTATTTGTTCTGTCTCCCAGGAGATAGCTACAGGGATGATCAGTCTCTAAACATCAATATCTCAATACCTGTATCAGGCAGCCTTCAGTCACTATGCAAAATACCTGAGACGATCAACTCATAAAGAGAAAAGGTTTGTTTTGGTTCACAATTTTGGAGGTGGCGGTTCATGATTAGGGCAACCCATTATTTTTAGGCTTTTGGTGAGGAGGCAGCACATCATTGTGGGAGTGCATATTAAAGAGAAACTACCCCATGGATCTGAGCAACTTGAAAGATAAAGAGACAGAGAAAGGAAAAGACAGGGGTCCCTGAGTGCACTTCAAAGGAATACCCTCACTGACCAAAACACCAACCACTATCACCCACTTCTTAAAATTTCCACAATCCCCCAGTAATGCCAAGCTTTGAGGGAAGAGGGAGTGTCCCTAACACATGGGCCTTTGGAGAACATTTAAGATCCAAACTATAGCAATATCCAAGCTAACCCACTTCCCTACACACCTCACCATTCCCTGACTAAAGAAGATGGTGACATAATATACTCATTATAGTGGCAAAGAAACCTCCAAGCTTCTTATACCAGTCAGGTAAAATCTAGAGGGAACTATAGTGTGATTACAACCTTAAGAAATAACTCCACTTTCCCACAAATGAACTCTCATAAGTAAGAGTAAAAACTTTTATTCCTTAAAGGCTTATAGTGTTCAGTGTCCAGAAAGATTGAATATCAGGTGTGAATACTGCTTTGCAGAAGCTTTCAGTGATATCTCTAAAAGTCATGCCTTAGGAAAGTGAAACATATGATTATTAATTACCAGATAAGGTAATGAGCAAAATTCAATTTTCAAAAGAGCTACCCAATTACCCACATTCTTCTCTGCCTCTTTACAAACACATATATGTTGAATAATTAGAATTTTATCACTAAAGATAGACTCATTTTTGTACCTCCAATCCATTAGAGAACCCCTCTCAGCATGAATTTTACACGTAGGTTGCAAAGATACACAGAAATATGGCTCTTACTTCCTTAAAAGCAAATAATACATGGAATGTCACTATAGCAACCTCCAGTTTACATATTGACTCTGCATTTTGGTGTTTTTTGTTATTGTTTATAGGTTAAATCTCAGTCAAGGTTTCATGTGACCAAATTCCTCATATAACATTTCCCCACATAAATGTGGAGAAACAGCATCCTGGAAGTTATTAAAATAGATTTTAAGTGTATATTTTTATGTAGATGGTCGAGAAAACAATTCAATGTGAAAAATATTGGACTCATTTGGCTTGTTAAAATAAACTGTGTGCTAATAACATCAGGGATTTTAAAAATCAATATCCCACTTCTATTATCTTTTATTGTTTCTCTATTTTCTAATTACTTAATTGATGCATTGAAGAAATATTTTTATCATTTACATCCCTGGCATTGTCTGAAGCACAGAAGACATTAAGGGGACCAAGAGGGTATAGTCCTTTTGCGGGTCAGGCTACAGCTGCAGCAATCACAGTGATGACTAGGAAACATCACCAGGACATGATGATTGTTATTATGACTCATGTCTAGATGCACCCCCAAAGCCTCATGAGCTCATAGATGAGGCTTTTTGGAGGTGGCTGGATCTAGGGTGTGTGAATATGGATTAAGGGTGTGTGATAACTAAATTAGTTCACTGATTGATTAGTATTGTTCTGAGTGTGGGTAATGGGAAGCCCCATCCTGGGTGTGAGTGGTACCAATCATTAGGCTTCTATCCTGGATGTGATAAAAGGGAAAGAAAGGGAGGCTCACTGCTTCCTGTTTTGCTGCTTCCTACATACCCTGCCATGGACTGTTTCTCTTCTGCCATGCCCTCTGCTATGCTGCTCTACCTTAGAGCCAGCCAACAATGGACTAAAACCTCTGTAAACTATGAGCTAAAATAAACCTTTTCTCCTTTAACTTGTGTATATTGAGCATTTTGTCCTAGTAACAAGAAAGTAATCAAGACAATTATTTAGAGGGTGGGGAGGAAGAGAAGTCAAAGACCTTCAGGCTTTTAGGATTGCTAAGAAGGCATCTGGCACCATTCTCAAAAGTAGGAAAAACATTGGAAAGAACAGGCCCAGAGTGGAAGGACCAAGATGGAAAACAGCTGAGTTTGAGGTACCTGCAAGATATTTAGACATCTAGAGCTAAAAGGTGATAGAGATCAGGAAAGTTATCAAGCTAGAGATATAATTTAGGAGGTGACTAAGACTGCACATGATGTGGGGTAGAGTGAATACCTGAGAAACAAAACATTGAAGGGAAAGGTAAGTAGTCAAAGGAGCCCAGAAAAGCAGCTGAGAATAAGTAGCCAAAAAAGAAGAATAAGGAAAAATTCCAGTAGCATATGATGTCAAGGTCTCCATGACACAGCATATTCCAAGAAGAAAACAATTGACAGCCAAGTAAGTCAAGGGCTGAGAAAGCATCCATTGGATTTAACGTGAAGGAAATAAGACTTTTCAGAGGATGGTGTCAACGGACCAGGATTGCCGACACTCCTTCCACTATAGAGAGAAAGAGATGGCTTTGTTCTAAAACCCCAGAGGTAATTCTGTGGTTCCATAAAAAGGGTGTGCAAAATCCAGCCACACTTGAAAGGAACTTAGTAGAAGAAAAGAGGTGAAAAGTAAAAGCACAAAAGAGTACAATGTAATTGTTTATGACCACATTAAAAAAATTATTTTCAATAATAACCTAGATGGGTCTTAGTCATAAATAAATTGCAAGTTTTCCAAAAAATCTACTATATAGTGCTCCATAGCACTATTGCTTTCTGGTTAATAGTGGTACCTTGATTCACGAACCTAATTCTTTCCATGATTCTGGTCACAAACTGAATTGGACAAGAACCAAATCAAACTCAATGGTTGGGTCCAATGTTGACCTTATGAGGGAAATTTGATTCTGTTACATTAATTAGATATATATATACATATGTAGAGAAAATATATATAGAGAGAGAGACTACATAGAGAATATATATATAGAGAGAGAAATATATACATCTATAGAGAGAGAGATTAATAAAACTTCCACAAAGGATTTGAGGTAATCAACAGCCAAATGAGGAATAGAGTTAGAAAAATAACAAATCCAGATGTAATAAATATATAAAAAAAACCCTTGGACATTAGCTAGAAATGAATTAAAATTTAACTCTGTTTTACCTAGCAACAAAAACAAAGAGGAAAACACAAAATGTTACAAGGGCTCGGGTCTACAAAACAAAGACAAACCAATCATCTAGAGGACACAACATTTCCTCTGCATAAATCAACATCAGAGAGGAATTTGTCCCCACTCTCCTTAAAGATGTCTTGTAAAGATGACAGACACAGTGAAGAAAAAGCATGCCTTACATAAAATAAGTAACCAACTGATAAAGTAATAAATTCTAAACACCTGTTTCTGAAAATGTGCCACAATATATCCTAAAAGGAAACGGCACTTCATGTCAATTAACTTGAATTCCAAGATGCAAAAATCAAACATCTGTTTTGATATAGAGGGCCTAATTTGTAATATTTTAGAATACTAGGAAAGCTGTGTGCCTTGTGAGTGTTCCTCATAAATACTATTAAATTCCATTTCTACAACTACCACTGCAATTATAATACATTTTAAGTAGTTGAGAACTTAAGATGATATTTTATGGTTAAAATCTTGTGTGCCACCACAAGTGTTAGCAGTCACTAATTGTAGGATGTAGAATTATGGTCTCAAGGTACATCCATTTTCCTACAAATGACTCAAATTTGTTCTTGTTTATGGCTAAGTAGAACTCTATTGTGTATATATAGCATTGTCCACTCATCTGTTGATGGAGATATAGGCCATTTCCAAGATTTAACTATGTGAGATGTGCTGCTAAAATCATGGGAATGTGTGTACCAGTGTAATATGATGTCTTTAATTCTTTGGGAAAGATACTCAGGAAAGGTATAGCTGGGTCAAATGGAATTTCTAGTTATAGTTAAGCATCACTGGCCATTAGAATAATGCAAATCAAAACAACACTGAGATTCCATCTTACTCCAGAAAGAATGACTATGACCAAGAACTCATAAACACCAAATGCTGGTGAGGTTGTGAGGAAAAAGGAGTCCTTCTACTTGGGTTGGTTGGAATGTAAACTGGAACAACCACCATGGAAATTATCACAGAGATAACAAAAAAATTACATCCAATGTCTTTAGTTTATACCATTTGACTTAACAATGCTTCATCTGCTAAATTGATCTATAGCGATGTTATACTCTCAAAACTTGTGCAATAGAATTTTATTAAAGAATCCTTTGTAGCAACAAACAGCTAAGCAATCTACAATTTTCCAGCTGTATGAAATTAGTTAAATTAATTATGATATATTAATCATGACACATTATGACACAGATTATTGAATTAAATGATTAAGGAATTAAATATCTTTTTTACAAAATACATATCTTAGTCTTTTATTATTAGCTTCAGCAGACATAAGATTATTTACATTCCTATATAAATATCTAAATGTTTACTTTCGGTGTCTAGACTGATCTCAGTGATGACTAGTAACAGTGTATGGTAAACAGCTGTCCCAGGACCACGTTTTTGAATAGCAATAAGCTAAAGGAGAAAATTGTACAATCTCAGGTGCTTTTTGCTTTTTTAAAAAATCCAATTCAGGCTCCACCCATTTTACCCCATATTATGATAAGAACATTTAATATGAGATCTACCCTCCTCTTAATATTTTTGCATTCATGATACATTTCTAACTATAAGAACAACACTGGATAGCAGATATCTAGAATTTAATCATCTTACATAAGCAAATTTCCACAGGTACACTGAATAGCAACTCCCTATATCTCTTCTTTCCTCCTCCTATCCCTGGCAACCTTTGTTTCTATTAGTCTGACTTTTTAGATACCCCATCTAGGTAGACTGTGCAGATGTGTCCTTCTGTGACTGGCTTATTTCACTTAGCATACTGTTATCCACATTATTAGATGTGGTATGATTTCCTTTTTTTAAGTCTATTGTATGTATATATCACATTTTCTTCTTCACCCTCTCATCTATTGATGGACATGCTTTATTGATTTTTTTCTTTTTAAATTTTTATTAGTACATGTTTGCAGTATATATTGATTACATTTGTTGTGCAGAGTTTGAACAGGTACATAACACATCTTAATGTTTTTGTTCCCATCCCAGCCTTCCTTGCTCCCTTCTGCTCTTCTTCCCCTCTTCATTTGCAAAAGCTCTATTTCCTTTCTTTCTTCAACTCTTGTTCTAGATCACTTTTCCCTTCTTTCCCTCCCCCTCCCTCTATCTGTTCTTTCCTTTCCCATTTGAAAATATCTCCCTGTCTTTTACTTTGCTTTAAATTTATACTTTGGGTTTCTCATACAAGAGAAACAATATAATATTTAAACTTTTGTGCTTGATGTATTTCACTTAACAATATAGTCTTGAGGTACACTCATTTGCTGAAAAATATCTCAAGTTTATCCTTCTTTCTTGCAGAGTAGCACTGCATTGCATACAAATACCACATTTTCTTCATTCATCTGTTGATGAATATATAGGCTGTTTCCAAGATTTAGCTATTATAAATTTTCCTGCTATAAGCATGGCTATGCATGTATCACTGTAATATGATGGCTTTAATTCTTTTGAGAAGATATGTAGAAGGGGAATAGGTGGATCAAATGGAATTTCTAGGGGTTTTTTCTCTTTTTTGAGAAATCTCCATACTGATTTCCATAGGGGCTATACCAGTTTACATTTCCACCAGCAATGAAGAAGTATTCCTTTTTCCCTGAAGCTTTACCAGCATTTTTTATTGATTGATTTCTTGATGATAACCATTCTTTCTGGATTGAGAAGAAATCTCAGTTCTGTTTTAATGTGAATTTCTTGAATGGCCAGGGATGCTGAATTTTTTTTCATGTATTTATTGGCTATTTGTACTTCATCTGAGAGTGTCTATTCATGTCAGAGGTCAATTTTGGGCCTTTAAATCTAGGAGGTATAATTAGTCCTTTGTCTGAGAAGTAGCTGGAAAATTTTTTTTCCCATTCTGTAGGTTGACTCTTCTCTCTGTTGATCATTTCCATTGCTGTGCAGAAACTTTTTAATGTGATGTAATGCCATTTGTTGATACTTGGTATTACTTTTTGTATAGCCAGGGTTCTGTTCAGAAAGTCTTAGTTTTAGCTATTTTATCTTCCAGCAGATTGTTTTGATATTTAGATCTTTGATCTATTTTGATGTTAGTTTAGTGCATGGTGAGAGATATGGGTCTAGGCTCAATCTCTGGCACGTGAATAGCAAGTTTTCCCAGCACCATTAGTTAAAGAGGCTGTAGTTCCTCTAGCAAAAGTATTTGGCTCCTTTGTCAAAGGTAAGGTAGCTGAGAATGTCTGGAGTTATTTCTGTATCTTCTATTCTGTTCCACTGATCCACAAGTGTGGTTTGTTTGTTTGTCTGTTTGTTTTTTTCCAATACCATGCTGTTTTTGTAGTATAACTAACTTCAAGTCCAGGATTGCGATCCCCCCTGTCTTGCCCTTGTTGCCCAGAATTGCTTTTGCTATTTTAGGTCTCCTTTGGTTCTATATGAATTTTAGAATTGTTTTCTCCATTTTTATGAGGAATCCTATTGGTGCTTTGATTGGTATTGCATTAAATCTATATATCTGTTTGGAAATTATGGCCATTTTGACTATATTGGTTCTGCCTATCAGGGATAACTTACCATTTTCTGATATCTTTTTCAATCTCTTTTTTTCAGAGTACTATACTTTTCATTGTAGAGTTCCTTAATTTCATTGGTTAGGTTACTTTCTAAGTATTTCATTTTTCTTGATGCTATTATGAAAAGCATTGTTTCCCCAATTTCTCTCTCAGTGAATTTGTTATCGGTGTACTGGAATGCTATTTATTTTTTAGTGTTGACACTGTATCCTGCTGGTTGTTAATTCTAGAAGTCTTTTGATGAAGTTTTTGGGGTCTTCATGTTATCTTCAAATAATGTTAATTTAACTTTTTCATTTCCTATCTATATCTCTTTTTTACTTCCTCTTGTATGATTTCTCTAGCTAATATTTCAAGAACTATATTGAACAGGAATGGTTATAATGGACATCCTTTTCTTGTTTCTAATTTAAGAGTGAAAGATTTTCCCTCTTCTCCATTTAGTATTATGTTGGCCATTGGTTTGCCATAGATGACTTTTATCAGATTGAGTTAAAAACTTTCTATTCCTATTTTCTTCAGTGTTTTATTTTGAATGGATGTTGGATTTTGTCAAATGGTTTTTATGCATCTTTTGAGATGATCGTTGATTTTGTTCTTGCTTCTGTTTATATGGTGTATTACATTTATTTATTTGCATATATGAAACCATCTTTGCATACTTGAAATGAATTCTACTTGGATATGGTGTATGATCTTTTTGATCATTTCCTGCACTCTGTTTACCCGTATCTTATTGATGATTTTTGCATCTATATTCATGAAAGAAATTGACCTGTAATTCCCTTTTTTTGGTTGGGTCTTTTCCTGGTTTTGTAATCAGAGTAATACTTGCTTCCAGGAATGACTTTGGGAATATTACTTCCCTTTTAATTTCACTAAAGAGTTTGAGGAATATTGTTGTTAGATCATCTATAAAGTTCTTATAGAGTTTGGCAGTGAATCCTGGGTTTTCTTAGTTGGTAGTTTCATTACCTCGTGAATTTCATTGACTAATATTGAATTATTCAGGATTTTTATATATTCTTGGTTCATCCTTGGTAGTTCATATGTATCTAGGAATCCATCTATTACTTATAAATTTTTTATTTTATTATAGTACTGGTTCTCAATGTAGAACCAGATCATCTGGGTTTCAGTAGAATATTTTGTGATTATACTTTTTTTATTTCTAATTGCATAGATTTGGGTCTTTTCTTTCCTTATTTTGGTAAGATTGGCTAAGAGTTTGTCTATTTTATTTAATCTTCCAAGGAGCACACCCTTTGATTAATTGATTCTTTGTAATTTTTAGGCTCAATTTCACTAACTTCTGCTCTGATCTTAATTTCCTTCCACATACTAATTTTGGGTTTAGATTGTTATTTTTCTCTAGAAGCTTGAGGTGTATCATTATGCTATATTTTTTTAGCTCACTCTCTTTTTCTCTTGTGAGAGTTCACCACTAGAACTTCCCTCTTAGGACTGATTTCATTGTGTTAGATAAGCTCTGGTGTGTTGCACTGGCATTCTGTTTTGATTGTAGGAAATTTCTAATTTCTTCTGTGACCCATTGATTATTCAAGAGGGCATTATTTAATGTCCAAGTGTTCGCATAGTGTCCATGGTGTTTTTGCCATTGATTTCTAGTTTCACTGAACTATGATCCAATAATACACATGGGATAATTTCAATGCTTTTGCACTTACTTTAACAGGCTTTATTGGCCTGTTATATGGTCTATTTTGGAGAAAATCTCATGTGCTGCTAAGAAGAATGTGTATTCTGTTTCTGTTGGCTAGAACACTCAATAGGTATGTATTAAGTCCATTTGTCTAAAGGATTTGTTCAACTCTGATAATTCTTTGCTGATTTTGTTGTCTATTTGATCTGTTCATTTGCAACAGTGGGTTACTGAGATTCCCCATTAAAACTGTATTGTTGCTTATATGATTTTTCACATCCATTGGTGTTTGATTTGTGAACTGACGTGTGACAGTATTTGGGGCATATAAGTTCATAATTGTTATCTCTGTCTGTTAAATTATTCCTTTAACAAATATGTAGTGACCTTCTTTGTCTTGTGTGGTCAGTCTTGGCTTGAAATTCACTTTGTCTGAAATTAAGGTAGCTATTTCTGTTTTTTTTTTTCCAGGTTCCTGTTGCATGGAATATTGTTTATCATCCTTTGACTTTCACTCTATGGATTTCTTTCTGGGTAAAATGTGTTTCTTGAGGCAGGTCTGTGCACCCCCTCCTGAGGTTGCGAGTCATGCAGAACACATCAAATCAGCCTGCGCCCCGGCAACAATCTACTAGACACCCCACCCACCCCCAACTCCTCTGTACAGCCACCTGGTTCCACACTACAAAGATGCAGAGGACACCAGACCACCAGACCACAGTACTGAGTCCTGCCACTCCTGGCCCAGAGGAAGGGGCTTTTCAGGTGCCATCCCACTGCTGCTGGTCCACAGGAAGGGGCTTCCTGGCCACCACCCCTCCCGCTGCTGCCAGCCCAGAAGAAAGGGCTTTTGGGTCACCAACCCTACCACTGCTCCCAGCCCCTGTCCCACCTCTCCCAGCTCAGAGGAGGTAATCTGTGCAGGGGCCAACAGCTCCCCCCACCCGTCAAAATGACAAAACATGTAAATAAGTCTCAAAACCAGACTTCCAGATCACCTACAGCAACCCCAAAGGGAAATGAGATGGAACACTCTGATACTCAACCAACCTGGACCCACGGAACTGTCAACAAAAGAGGATCTCGAAAAAATGAAATCAGAAATAATTTCTCAGATAACAGGAGAAATTGTACTCCTAGTGCAAGACATGATTAATAAATCTAGAGAGTAGCTCAGGAACATGATGGAATCCCAACATAAGAAACAAATGGAATCCATAAAACAGATGCAAATAGATTTCTAGGA
>NW_004624816.1:9580598-9591693 GCF_000247695.1 Heterocephalus glaber
CTTCTGTGAACAGTTTTTTTATGTCATCTGCACTCTCTCCTCTTTCTTCATTGACTCCAATTAGTCTTATGTTATTCTTCTTTGCATAGTCTAGCAGCTGCTGGATTGATTTCTCATGTTCCCTTACAATTTTAAAGAAACCTTTCTTTTCCTGATCACTAATTGCAATCTTATCTTCTATATCTGAAATTCTGTCCTCCCATTGGCTCATTCTGCTGCATAGACTTTCAATGGGGTTTTTAATCTCCCGGAATTCTATTTGCATCTCTTTTATGGATTTCATTTGGTTCCTATGTTGGGATTCCATCATGTTCCTCGGGTCCTCTATTTTTTTTATCTGTATCTTCTCTAGATTTATTATCATGTCTTGCACTATGGGCACAATCTCTGCTGTTATGTGAGAAATTATTTCTGATTTCATTTTTTCAAGATCCTCTTTTGTTTCTAGTTCAGGGACTCCAGGTGGTTGAGTATCAGAATGTTCCATCTTGTTTCCCTTTGAGGTTGCTGTAGGTGATCTGGTAGTCTGGTTCTGTGGCTTGTTTATGTGTCTTCTCATTTTGACAGCTGGGGGTGCTGCTGGCACCTGTGTGGTTCACCTCCTCTGTGCTGGGAGTAGTGGCAGGTTGGCCTGGAAACCTCCTACTCTGCCCTCGGAGCTGTGACACATTGACCCAGAAGCCTCTTCTGGGCTGGGAGCTGCGACACGTTGACCTGGAAGCCTCCTCTGCTCTGGGAGCTGTGGTAACTCACATCTTTACCCCTCATGATTTATGTCATTGAGACTTCTGCCTTCCCTCCTTTATATGCACTCATATTTATAGCAGCACAGTTTATAATAGCTAAAACTTGGAAACATCCCAATGGCCCATCAACTGGAGACTGGATAAAGAAGATGTGGAATTTTTACTATAAAATGGAGTACTACTTGGCCATAAAGAATGAAAACTAGAGACATTTATAGCTAAATGGATGCACATTGAGGCCATACTCTTAAGTGAAATAAATAGGACAGACGTGTAAATACCAAATAGTTTCTCTGGTGTGAGAAATTGAAAGTGTAAATAAGGATCAAAATGTATAAGAAGGGAAAAGAATAAATATGAAAAAAGGAAAAAACAGAAACAAAGTCATTTTAAATAGGGAGGGATGGATGGGTTGAAGGGAGGTCAGGGGGATGGACAAAAAATGAGAACCAAGATATATCATGTAAAGGTACAAATTCCCAGTGATGAATATCATCATACCTAAAATGTACCAACAAACTTAACTGACTGAGTAGGTGGAAGTCAACTTCAGTAGTACCAGTGCAGTGTCCTCTGGTGGGAATATATGTCCTTTATGAACTAAAATTATAAACAAGTGAAAATTTAAAAATAGAAAATGTGTTTTGCTGGTGGGTAAATGAAATAAATGCCATCTATCCCCTCCAGTTTATCCCTTTCAGTTGTTTACCACTTACCAGCCCAATTATTTAAATACAGGATAACCAAAAATTGCATACTTTTACATTAATTTTTGTAAGATAACAGGAAATATAAAAATGACAATTTTATCAACTTTATTCAATACAAGAATCATGGCTGAAATGATACTTGCCTGAGCAATGCTCAGGATAGTCAGTACATAAACAAATGAGCTGCCCAAGTGACACTCCAGGTAAACTGTTAAGTGGTTAACATTTCACCTTGCCAATGCCCCCAACCAAATTAGAGAGAATCAGTTTGCAGGGATGGGGACCTCATAGCCAAAGGTGCAAAATGCAACATTCTGATAGTTTACACTCAGTCTCCCTACTACCAGTGCTGTTCGTTGACTATGTGTCATCTCCAGGCCAACAAATGGCATGTCTTCTATTGGCTCTCCTGCTCCATCTTCCTTTCTCTTAAATTTTAAAGGGAGAAATGGTCTAAGTCAATAGCAGTAAACAAAAAAATTTAATTAGTGTCTCCACATTCTTTCAATCATTCTCTTAAAGTCTGATCTAAACAAGAAAAATAAATGCTAAGCTTAGAGAAAATTCTTCTAAAACAATAGTAACAATGAATCACTTTATCTACAGTCTTTACACACCTAATAAATAAGATCAGGTGAGTAAAAGTTCATTTAAACGAGTTTCAGGGGATATAACTGCATATGAAGAAAAGGAAACAATATGAGCCATATAGTTATTTAATGTAGAGAAAAGAAAGTTATGAGGTGACAGTCGTTTAATATTTTTTGTACTCCCACACAGTCTTATCAACTTGAAAAACCTAGGTTATCAAATGGAAAAAAAATCCCAAATCAAAAGATTATAAAGGGACTAGAATTGTTTAAAGAGAAACTCTGAAACCAGTCTGTGTTTAAAAAAAAAGCCCTGTGTCCAGAAAGAGACAAACAAGGTGACACAAATGTCTTTATAATATCTAGTTTTTTGTTATTGTATCTCATTTACAGAAAGGAAATGTGGCCCTGTATGTATGTAAATATAAGTGTGTAGCAGGAAAAGGTGAGATCATTATCTTATTCCCATTCTGTGGGAGGAAGCTCTCTGGCACACTTGTGTTTTGCTCAGTACTTTCTCTCTACACTACACTATATTCTCTTTGCATCTCAACAGCCCCATGAGGTGAGCAGTATTAATTTCATGCTGCTGGAGGGTCTACATAAGATCATACGACCCAAAGAGAAAAAAGAGGCTCATAGAATACACACCAATCTCTCAAGAATAAAATTTTTCATGACTTTTGTGAATAAAAGCTTTTATGAATAGAGCTCATTCTACATATTTTAAACAATATTGACATAATCTGGTAAATACATTGCAGCACAAGTATAAGGACATTTATGATTAACAAAAGAGTATCTCCATCTTCTGGGAGCCAGCAAGATGGGCCTGCCAACAGGGTCATTCAGAGAGTCATGCCACACATTCCATTTGTAAGGTTCCCAGCAGAGTAGACTGTCCTAACCTAACTTACTAGGAGCTTTGACATCATCAAGGCTACCGTCTCACTCATCTGCAATTTCACAACATTTGAGGGAATAAGTCACCAAATTTGCTGATGCCTTATCGTCTACCAGACAATAATAAAAACTTGGAAATGCTTACCTGTTGTGTCTCAAGAAGAAATTGAATTGATCTAGCATCACTAAAGATGTGGCTGCTGTTTATCA
Organism: Heterocephalus glaber; assembly: GCF_000247695.1. The sequence goes on from NW_004624816.1 coordinate 9,583,758, forward strand.
TCAGGCAAAAAAACCCTGTCTTTACAATACAGGACTTTCAAAATGAAAAAATGAACAATTTCACACCAATTAATTTTGATAAATATTCTATAAAATAATAAAATAGAAAATTGAGGGAGTTTTTTAGGTTAAAGCATTGTAGTTCCTAATTTCTGTGTCTTTGTCAGTTTTTCCACAAGCTTATCTAATGGAAATAAGATAATGAGGTATATATATATAGGTGTATGAAAAGACGTATATCCAAAATTAATTATTAGTTTAATTTTTTCATTTTTAAGTGGCAGAAAGGCACTGAGATATTGAGGAAGAGTTTGTACTTAAGAGTTTTTTAGGCCTTTTGAATCCTCCAACAGGCATGAGCTATATTGCTCTGGAAAAGTTACTTAACCTCTATGAGACACTGTTTCTTCTTTATAAAAATAGAAAAAATAGTCTGAAGAGTCACGTTGAGTAGAAATTTCCCAACAGACATTTTCCACCCCTTTCTTTTCTTTTTTCCATCTGCCTTTATTTGTCCATCCTTTACCTAAACTGGCTCCTTCAGCTTTCATTAAGACAAAATAGGAATCATCTCACACTAGAATGTGATTCACTATGCAACTGTTAGTTGTATGACAAGTATAAATAGAAGATGATCCAATCCAGTCCTGTGAACAGCTATGTCCAGATGAAAAGGTATTCAACAAAATGTTCATAAATTACCACATGCTTCAAATGCATCAGGAGACTGGAAATAAGGGTATCCTTCTGCTAAACTGATGCTTTCTAGCAGAAGTACACTGTGAGCCAGTATGTGCTTTTAAATTGTATGGTAGCCACATTTGAAAAAGTAGAAAGAAACCTGTAGAATTAATGACACTTTAACCCAATATGCCCAAACACTATCATTTCAGACTGTAATCAATATAAAAATATTGAGTTTTTTTTACACCACATCTTTGAAACCTGGTGTGTATTTTATATTGATAGAACTTCTCAGTTTTAGTCACACTTCAAATACTCAGCAATTCCTTGCCACTGGTAGCTCCCACAAGTGAATCATGCCTCATTGGCTATCAATCTTCTGAGCTGAGCACAGAGGGAAACCCAGTCATCCATCTTTCTTTGGGTAATGACAGTCACGAAGGGTTCTCCACCCAGGTCTTCCTCAAAACCTTAGTTCTGTTCTGAGCTCCAGGGTCAGAGAGACAAAATATCATTTGGGCAGCTTCTGACCTACTTAGGGGCTTCTTTGTGACTATTTAGAGGTTTTGGTGTTTTACTTGTAAAATAAACAAACAAAAACATTCTTGGGGGCAACAAGGTACACTTCCAGACTCCAAACCCTGATGGGAATCAAGGGAATTCAGGAACAATCTCAGAACTGCAAAAGCATTTTATGGTCCAGCTGTGAGGCCTTATCACCTGGAGTCTTCACCCGGGGTCAGTAATGTAGTCTGGCTTTGAAAGAAGAGACATTTGGGGCAATATATTGTCTTTCATTTGTTTGCAAAAATCAATGGAGCCTCCTTAAGAAAAGGAAGTGGGTAGTCTCTCCTCTACTTTCTTTTATCTTTGTTGCTGTTTGAACAGGTGCAAAGACTAGAATTGCCAGGTCTATTTATTGGAGTTCTGGACCAGAACTGATCATTACAAATGTGGTCACCAGAGTTTTTAAAGCCAACTAGTTAAGTGGGAGAATTTTTAGCTTTTGGATAATTAAAAAACACGTTTCACTATTTTTCTCATCTGTAGGTTTTACAATATTTGATACCCGGATTCCTATTACAAGCACCCTAATTTAGTCCCTTATGAAACCTTGCTTGGGCTTTGCTACAGGCTCCAATCTTGCTGTCTGATCTCCAGTGTGATCTCTTCTCATAGCTTCCCAACCTACACAGCTGCCATCAGGGCCTTCCCAAGGTACATCTCTGTTCATGTCATTTCCATTTCTAGTAAGAATTAGTTTTAGTTAGTGCTATGTTCCAGGCACACATGCACTTTACTTACTTACATCTTCACAATTCTTTAAAGTGGTGACTGTTACTATACTCATTTTTCTACTGAGAAAAATGAGGTACAGTATAGGAAAAGAAAGAGAGTAGACAATCTGTAAGTTATAGAACTAAGATTTAAGCCTTGGAAGACTGAGTCTCATCTCATTAACAAGAAGCTATCTTAAAATGTCTGTGGTTATTTCACTAATTATAAATACATTGAGACATCATGTTGTGCATCTTAAATACTATATCCTGTAAAAATTCAATTTAAAAAGTAATTGAAAATATTTAGGAACTTGTACAGTGCTTTGGCTGAGTATTTATTTTCTTCAGTGCTGGGAACTGAATCCCTGCTAGGAAACTGCGCTAGAGCTGAACTACACTCCCGTCACCTTTTTTCGTTCTCTTTGAGACAGGGCCTCACCAAATTACCAAGGTGAGCCTAGAATTCAAGATCCTTCTTCCTCAGCTTCAAAAGTAGCTGGGACCACAGGCATGTACCTGTATACATAGGTACATAGCTAGCTAAGTAAGTACTTTTATGTCTGTTGCATCATACAATAAAAATAGTAGGTTTGTGGGAAAAAATCTCAGTGGCACCCACATCCTCTCACAGATCTAATCCAAACATTTGTATCAAGGCCCTCCATCAGCCAGTCCCCTAATTTTCACAAACCCAAGCTCTCATTTCTCACCATTTCTTATCTAAAGTGGCACATCTTTGTAGCTTGAAGCCATTTTTTAAAGTATACCTTAAGTATCTCCATTTCTTCCAGTTGAAACTGACCTTTCTTATATAAATTCATGTAGGCACTCTTCCCCGTGGCATAGGATTTTGCAAATGTGCTTATCTTCATGGATATTTGGTCCCTTGAAGGCCAGAGAAAGGGAGTGCCAAGTGGTGGTGGACAGAAACTAGACTGGAGGCTGGGTCCCCACTCCTCACTTCTGATTTGATTTGGGGCAGGGCAAAGATCTTCTCTGGTCCTATTTCTTTCTCTGTGTTCAAAACAGATGATAATGATAATGATGAGGCATACTTCTCAGGGTGGTTTAAAATAATCAGAGTAGATGATAAATATTAACATGCACAATGAGCTGCAGATACACTACAATGTAAGAAATCCTTCATGTCCACCTTTGTATTCCCCATCATGCTTGGAATCTTGCCTCACAGAGAAGTAAATCTGTTTCTTGAATTGGCACATTTACATTTAAATTATAAAACAAAAACCCAACCAAGAAAACATTTCTTTGTGATCTTTTAATTTGACAGGGCCACATCTTTATTTTAATATTATTTAATCATTCCTTGGAAAATCCCTCTCTCTCTAACAGCATTTTGCTTTGTATGATCTCAGAAAATTACCATATTTCAGGCCATAGTGAAGCACAGAGAAAACACTCTTATTAATGAAAATATAAAATACTAATTATTTATCAGAGTATTCTTCCTATTATAAACATCGGAGCCATCTGCCCATCTATACCTAATCCACCAGTGCCATACCTACCCCACTTGGGAAAGCAAAATGTATCTCAGGTTGTGATTGCTGTGGGGATTGTTTGTTTTATTTTGTTTTGCTTATGTGTTCACATTAATAATGACCTTATACAAGGTATCCTTGAGTCAAAATTTTGGCATCTACTATAATAAAGATTAACACAGTGTGATAAATTATCTTCTTCCATCTTTTCACTTGCCCAATTGCAGAAGTTAACTTATAGTTAGAGCAAGGTCCTGTCAAATGCTCCAGCCTGAGCTAAGTAACAAAGGACTTTCCAGGATCAGAGAATTTGGCTTTACTAAGGAGAGTTTTGTAAGGTAGTCAGAATATAATTATGCAACTACGAAATGCTTGTACATTCTTCCTTCACTAATAAACCTTTATAATGCCAGGAGGAAGACAGGATACAAAACGTCTGACCTAACGAAGAAGCTCAAGTAATCTCTGCCCCAAACTTTCCACAGAGTCAGAAAGGAACTTTGGACCTAATCCACAGCATAAAAATCTTACTTCTTACTCCATCCTGCAAAACAAGATGTAGGATAATATTTATGCTTTGGGTTTACCTCAGTTATTTTTTTCTAAGCAGCTTATTTTGTATGTTTCAAATGTATCCCTGTATATTAAATTTTAAAATAATGATAGTAATAAATATAGTTCACATTTGACCAACAGTAATACTTTCTAAAAGTTCATACATTTCATGCAGCACTGACCTGTGATCTAGAGACAAGAAACTGACAACTACCACAGTCTGAATGTAGCCCCTCCAAAATTCAGGTGTTGAAGCACAGTGGCCAATTCAATGGTATAAGAGGTAATTGCATCATGAAGGCACCTTTCCTTGTCAGTGGGAGTAGATGCAGATGAAGTTCATCCTGTTGCCATGTGAAGACAACTGTTCAACTCTAGAAGATGCAGCATCAAGGCATGATCTTAGATGCAGACAGCAGCCCTCATCAGATACCTAACCTGCCATTGCTTCAGTCTTCATCTTCTCAGCCTTCTGAATTGTGAGAAGATACTTTTATGTTCTTTATAAATTACCCAAACTCAGGCATTTTGCAATATCAGCACAAATAGAGTAAGACAACAACAGAGTGTATAAATGGTTCCTTTTAAAAGATATTTAATGCAAATGCTGGAGAGATACCTGCAATTGTATGTTTATTGCAGACTATTCACAAAGGCCAAAAAGTAGGAACAGCTTAAATGCCAAAAAATTAATTAATGGGTAAAGAAAATGCAGTACATATACAAATGAAATACTATTCAGCCATGAAAATAATGGAATCCTATCATTTGTGATGACATGGATAAAATTGAAGATCTTTATGTTAAGTGAAACAAGCTAGGAAGAAAGACGGATACCACATGATCTTACTCATGTGTGGAATATTTTTTAAAGCTGATATTATAAAAGTTAACAATAGAAGGTTAGTTACCAGAGGCTGGGGAGAGTAGGAAAAAGGAAGAATAGGAGGAGATTTATTCATGGGTATTAACTGATATGTAGGAAAAAAAAGGTTATGTTATGCTATTGCACAGTAGGGTGTCTATAGGTAATTATAATTTTAAGGAGCTAAAAGGAAGGATTATAAATATTTTACCATAAAGAAATGATAAAGATTTGAAGAGATGGATATGTTTAACCTGATTTAGACACTATATAATATATAATTGTATTTAAACATCACATGGTACCTCATCAACATGTACAACTTTTATGTCTTAGGAATCAGTGAAAAATAAATTTAGTGTCAATAAAATAAATGTCCCCCAAACCCAGAGGCTCCTGCACACCCACACAGGTTGGGGCTTGCCCACAGAGGAGCTGCACAGGTGTGCAGGATTCTGCCAGAGGCCTGCAATTCCATCGGTGAGTCCATGCAGATTCTGAGGAGCAGCTGTGTGCTGCAGGCAGATCCCAATAGGGGGTCTGCCCCAACCCCAGAGGCTCCTGCACACTCGCCTAGGCTGAGGCTTGCCCAGAGAGGAGCTGCACAGGCTTCCACCAGAGGCACAGCATACTATCAGCCAAAGCCAGAGACCCACCTGGAGAAAAGCTGAACAGGCACACAAGTTATACCCAGAGGCTTGCCCAATACGATTGATAAATGAGTGGTGGCCCTAGCCAAAGCCTGTGCAGACAACAGGAACTGGGGTACACAGCCCCCCCAACCAAAGGCTCTTGTAGACAACAGGTACATATGGGTCCCAGCAAGAGCCACACCTATATATCATCACAAGTGTGCACAGGCTCAGGCAGAAGCCTGCCCAGACAACAGGTCAGCTCAGGGATCCAGAAGGCCACTACTCTGAACACAGAAATTGGTGTACTTGTGAGCAGCAGAGTAAAAGCTGCTTGGTGGCTAGCTGACAATTCAAGACTACTGGGTGAGCAAAAAGTCCTCTCAACAAAGACACAGCAGGCTGCATCTGTTGAAATGAGAAGACATGTAAATAAGTCTCAAAACCAGACTTCCAGATCACCTAAGGAGACCCCAAAGGGCAACGACATTGAACAATCTGATACTCAACCACCTGAACTCCCTGAGCTGACAATGAAAGAGGACCTGGAAAAAATGAAATCAGAAATAATTTCTCAGATAATAGCAGAGATTATGACCACATTATAAGACATGATTAATAAATATAGAGCGGGCAAAGATAAAAAAAAATAGAGGAGCTGAGGAACATGATGGAATCCCAACATAGGAAACAAATGAAATCCATGCAACAGATGCAAACAGATTTCCAGGAAATTAAAAACTCCATTGGAAGTTTAGGCAGCAGAATGAGCCAATGCAGGATAGAATTTCACATATAGAAGACAGGATTGCAATTAGTGACCAGGAAACAAAAATTTCTTAAAAATAATAAGGGGCCACAAGAAATCAATCAGCTGCTGAACAATGCAAAGAAGAACACCATCAGATGGATTAGAGTAAATGAAGAAACCAGAGAGAGTGCAGGCGACACAAAAACACTGTTCACATGGGGCCAGAGATTTACCCCAGTGGTTCTGGCACCTGTCTCACAAGCACAAGGTCCCAAGTTCAATCCCCAGTACCAAAAAAACCACAAAAACAACAAGAAAAAAAACACTGTTCACAGAAGTAATGGCAGAAAACTTCCCAAATAGGGGGAAACAACTTGACATATAGATAAGTGAAGCATATAGGACTCCAACTAGTCTTAATCAAAACAAATCTACACATAGGCATATAATAGGTAAGATTCCAGAAACCCACCAGAAGAACAAAATTCTACAAGCAGTTAGAGAAAAGAAACAAATCACATTCAAAGGAAAGCCCACCAGTGTGGGAAATTGTAGAATTTAGTTAACTAGTTGTAAGAATAGATCACAAGAAGTTTGTTAACTGAGAAAATTAAGTCATTTCTGGGAAATTCCACAAGTCTGTTTGTTAAAAGAATGCCAGAAAACTTTAAGAGATGTTGTGAAAGTTTCACAGGAGAAAAACAGGTTTTCCTAGTTTTCTTATTTACCATTTCCTGGGATCAGAGAACCCGTGGCCCAATGACTCTATGGGTGGTAAAAGAGATACGACTCACTATGCACATCTGTGATGTTTGTGATGGGCCAGTGGGCTTGATTTTGGCTTAAGTCGTCCTGCTCTCTTGGTACCATCTGATAAGAAGAGGGCTGTGGTGTGCTCTTTGATGTACGGGATTTGAAAACAGAAACAGGGGAGTTGTGAATTCAGCTGTAGCTTTTATTAGTCACTTAAAGTCACTGGTTATCATCAGAGGTTAAAGTCAGAAAGACAATAGCTAGAATAACTAAGCTGCTTTCCTACATGTATAAAAACCTTGCTTCTTTCCTTTGTGATTGTCCAATAGTGCCAGAGGAATTAAACTGATGTTCGTCCCCCAGGCTGTCTCCTTTTCTTTCTTTAAAAGTCGGTGTTTTCCGGGCTCTCAGGTCTCCCTCTAGAGAGACCACCAACACAGCAGAATCATAGCACACTTCTCAACACAAACCCACAAGGCAAGAAGAGCATAGAGTGATATATTTTAAGCCCTAAAGGAAAACAACCTCCAACCCAGACTGATGTACCCTGGAAAACTATCTTTCAAAACTGATGGTGAAATAAGATACTTTCATGAAAAAGAGCACATAAGGAACATCATGAATATGAAACCAGCACTCCAAAAAATTTTAAACAATATCCTAGGAAAAGACAATGATGATCACAACCCCAGGAAGCCAAGCAGAATAAATCCATCAGGCACAACAAGAAATTAAATGTAAATGGGGAGAATCCAACAAAAACAAAAAGTCATGACAATGTTAAGTCAATACATATCACTTATAACCATCAAAGTTAATGGTCTCAATTCACCAGTCAAAAGAAATAGACTGGCAGAATGGGTCAAGAAGCAAGATCCAACAATATGCTGCATACAAGAAACACACTTAATTCA
>NW_004624816.1:9597817-9610411 GCF_000247695.1 Heterocephalus glaber
AAGGTCAACACACAAAAATCAATAGCTTTCCTCTACATGAACAACAGACTCACTGAGAGAGAAATAGGGCAAAGAATTCCTTTCACAATAGCATCCAAAAAACTGAAATACCTAGGAATCAACCTAACAAAACATATCAAAGACCTCTTCTCTGAAAACTATTGCACTCTGAAAAAAGAGATTGAAGTGGATATCACAAAATGGAAAGACATCCCTTGCACCTGGGTAAGAAGAATGAACATAGTGAAAATGGCCATATTTCCAAAACGGCAATATAAATTCAATGCAATTTCAACTGAAATCCCAGCAGCATAGTTCATGGACCTTGAGAAAACAATCCAAAAATTCATTTGAAACAAGAAGAGACCTAGAATAGCAAAAGTAATACTAGGCAATAAAGACAAGGTAGGGGGTATCACAATCCCTAACTTGAAACTATACTACAAATCTACTGTGATAAAAACAGCATGGTACTGGCAAAGAAACAGACCTGGGGACCAGTGGAGCAGATTAGAAGATGCAGAAATAACTCCAGACACACTCACCCACCTCATCTTTGACAAAGGAGTCAAACACCCTCATTGGGGGAAAGATAGCCTCTTTATGGTGCTGAAAAAATTGGGTTTCAACTTGCCAAAGTTTAAAACTAGACCTATAATTCTCATCATGCACTAAACTAAAATCAAAATGGATTAAATATATAAATATTAAAATAGAAACACTAAACCAGCTGGAAGAATGGTTAGGTATAGCTATTGAAGCCATTGGTGTAGAAGATTAAAAGAACAAAACCTCAGTTCCCCATGAACTAGCACAAACAATCAACAAGTGGGGTCTCTTCTTATTAAAAAGCTTCTGCACAGCAAGAGGAACCACCAACCATGTGAACAGACAACCTACAATGAGAGTAAATATTTTCACCAGCTGTACCTCAGACAAAGGTCTACTATCTAGAATATATAAAGAACTTAAAGAAATCAGATCTCCCAAATTTAAAAACCCAGTCCAAAACTGGACATCTGAAATGAACAGACATTTCTCAGACAAGGTAGTAGAAATAGCAAAGAAACAAATGAAAAAATGCTCAACATCACCAGTCATTGGAGAGGTGAAAATGAAAACAGCACTCAAATTCCACCTCACCCCAGAAAGAATGGCTGCTATCATGAAATCAACCAATAGCAAATGCTGGTGGGGTTGTGGGGAAAGAGGAAACTTTCTCCACTTTTGGTGGGAGTGTAGACTAGTGCAATCACCATGGAAATAAATATAGAGATACCTCAAAGAACTAGGACTAGAGGTGCCATTTGACCCAGTTATTCCCCTTCTGGGTATCTTCCCCAAAGATTTAAAAGAATCATATACCACAGTGAAGTATTTGCACCCATGTTCATCGCAGCACAATTCCTGATAGCTAAAACTTGGAAACAGCACAATTGACCATCAACTGGAGACTGGACAAGAAAATGTGGGGTTTTTTTATAAAATGGAGTATTACTCAGCCATAACGAATGAGAAACTAGAGACATTTAAAGCTAAATGGATGCACACTGAGGCTAGTCTTAAGTGAAATAAATAGGACACACTTGTGTAAATACTGAATAGTTTCTCTAGTGTGAGAAGCTAAAATTGTAAATAAGGACTAAAAGGTATAATACATAATGTGAAATAGGAAGAAAAGGGGCAAAAGGGAAGATGAAGTGAGAGGGGTAGGGGAAAGGAAAGAAGGGAATGGAATTAATATGAGAAAATGAAAAAATGGAAACAAAATCTTTGAAGATAGAGAAGGGTGGAGGAGTTGAAGGGCGGGCAAGGGAGTGGGGATAAAATAAGAACCAAGATGGATTATGTAAATATACCAATAAAATTAATTAAAAAATAAATGTCTTCTCTTCATGCAGGACCCTGCTGAGTCAATTTATTTTTTACAATTATTTTTTCATTAATTTTATTGGTACATTTTAGGTATATAATGAGATTCATCATTGAAAATCTGTACCTTTCAGTAATGTATCTTGATTCTTATTTTTCTGCATTCCCCTGCCCTCCCTTCAACCCCTCCACCCCTCCCTATTTATAAAGACTTTATTTCCATTTTTTAATTTTCTCAAAATTAATTCCATTCTTTCTTTCCCTTACCCTTCATTTCCCCTTCACCTACCCCTCCCACTTGCCCTTCCCCTTTGAATCTTTTCTCCCTATTTCACATTATCTATTGTACATTTTGATCCTTATTTACACTTTCAATTTCTCACACCAGAGAAACTATTTGGTATTTACACATATTTATTTCACATAAGAGTATCGACTCAATGGGCATCCATTTAGCCATAAATGTCTCTAGTTTCTCCTTCATTATGGCTGAGTAATACGCGATTTTATTTAAAAAAAACAAAAAAACATACACACACTTTCTTTATCCAGTCTCCAGTTGATGGACAATTGTGCTGCTTCCAAGTTTTAGCTATTTCAAATTGTCCTGCTATGAACATGGGTCCACAAACTTCACTGTGGTGTGATTCTTTTGATTCTTTTGGGAAGATCCCCAGCAGTGGAATAGCGGGGTCAAATGGGATTTCCAGTCCTAGTTCTTTGAGGTATCTCCACACTGATTTCCACAGTGTTTGCACCAGTCTACACTCCCACCAGCAGTGGAGCAGGGTTCTTCTTCCCCCACAGCCCCACCAGCATTTGTTATTGGTGGATTTCATGATAGCAGCCATTCTTTCTGGGGTGAGGTGGAATCTGCTGAACCTATTTTAACCCTACCCTACTCAGGTATTCTCTACTCCCATTAAGCTACTTTATTTCTCTCCATAATACTCACCACATTTTGACACATCAACTACTGCAACATGTATCTCTATTTCTCTATTACATGAACATCAGGATTGGGGCTTTGTACACTGTACATATTTTATTCCAATGCTTAACACATTAACTGGCATATAGCAAGCACACCATAAATATGTATTTTATTGACTAACAATTCTAAGCATTCTGTCAGGAGAATAGTTTCTATGTGAGGAAGTGTTAATAAAAAATGAGAATGAAAAAAAGTAAGTAAGCCTTATGATGGCAAAGACTATCTGGCTTTGTACCAACCCATTCTCTCTTGCGGGGCAGTGGTCTTAAAGCTCAACAAGGTCAGGGAGAAACTGGTAGCACCAGTGGCTGTGGGAAAGTTGGTTTTCTTTACTTATGGAGCATTGGACTGGCCTCAGCTACTGACTGGCTGTTGACTTGAAGCTTTTTCAATCTCTTGATCTTAACATGGCAGCTAGCTTCCCTCAGAACTAACAGCCAAACAACAGAATGGAAATCAACAGGATAGAAAGCTTTGGTAACTTAGTATCAAAAGTGATATGGCGATGCTTTGTCATATCACATTCATTTGTGGTAGATCACTAGTCCAGCTCATACTTGGGGGGGAGGTGGATTATATAAAGACATGAAACTAGAGGGGTGGGTATATGTGGCTGTCTTAAAGGCTGCCTACACACAAAAAAGTGATTAAATACATATTTGTAAGTTGTTAGTGTGAGAAAGAATAATGTTGGAAATGTGAGAAGAATGGAGACAACATTGCTTTAACAGCTACAAGGTTACAGTTATGAACAACTATAAAATAATTTGAAAAAGAAGGAAAATTTTCTCTGTATATCTTCTGACCATAAGAAAAAGTACAAATTATAAATAATCAAGCCAAAAACAGAGAAAATGCTAATTACACCTGAGCTGGAAGACAATTTCTGAGCAAAAAAAAGGGAGGGGGGGGTCCATGCAGCTAGCTGACCTACCTGATAAAGAGCCAACTCCAGCTCATACATCCTCCTACACCTAACATGTCCTCCTTCATTATCTTTTGTTCTCAGTAAATGTCTGTATCCAGTGTACTTTTCTATCAAATTGTGTAAACTAAATGTAACTTCTTCAACCAATGAACTGATGATAGATGCCTTGCTTCTGTTTCCCCACCCCTCTTCCCTTGATCCATATAAATCCTGTTCACCTCTGGAAAGGTTGAAAGAATAATAGAACCCAGAAGTCAATTTTGACTAAATATCATCAAAAACCTCAGGCGCCATGGGTAGATTTACTCCCTATGGCTCTCCTCAAGGTCTGAAGCTCACGAGGGCCCACTGGGTATACACCTTTTGAGGTTTTATATGGGAAGCCACCACCCATAATAAGAGGTCTCCAAGGAGACCTAAATCAATTGGGTAACCTATTCTTACAGGAACAACTCATACAATTAGGAAAGACATTCTCCCAGCTACACAAAAATATGGCTGAAAGACCTGCCATACCCACAGATACACCTGCACATATCCTGGGGATATGGTGTGGGTGAAAAGGAACCCTTATGGAAAAAGGAACCCTTGTAGCCAATTTGGAAAGGGCCCTACCTGATGTTATTAACAATCTCACAGCCATTAAAATTTCAGAAATTCAGCCTTGGATCCATCATTCCTGAGAGCACACCCAGATGTGCTCAAGAGAGCACACCCAAACGACTGCTGGAAGACCTACCCAAATGAGACAACTCCTTTGAAAATCATCCTGAAAAGACAATGCACTCAAATCCCTGCTCCTGCCACTCCAGAAACTGATGGGTCTATGCACAGCTGAAGCTCCAACTTTGGAATGAACTGTAACAGCTGCTTGTTTTATGAGGTGTTAAGTCTAGTCACCCTAGCTTGTTTGTTGCTGTTAGTTGGCTTCTGAATGCCATATCCCTACATATACAACTGTACAAAAATGTTCCCTATTAATGATCTGTATCTGCTCTACTCAGTTTGCTTGGCCTCCACACTTGACAAGCAAACTCAGGATACTGCGAGTTCCAAGCCCAACTTTATGAACACCAATTCCATAGTAATCTTCAACTGGACCAGATGGGATCCCTCCCAGTCTACTGTGTATTTGTATTTTGATGCATGCCCTATTCAAATCAACAACCCAAGCTGGGATTCCTATTTCACAGGATGTGGAGGCTTCGACTGGGAACAAGAATACCAAACCAATAACTAATATGTCTGTCCTTAATGGCACCAGCTACCTGGAGGCCAAGGGCATTTAGGCCATGGTAACACCATTCTAGATTGGTTCTGCCTCTACTGGGACTGCCCCCGTGGACTAGGGGGGATACCCAAATACCAACTCCCATCAAACTCTAATTGCCAATAAGGGGCTTTCAACCCAGTAAGGTACACTATCCAGGACCTCACCAACCAACCATGGACAAACCAGCATCAGATGAGTGTCTGGGTAGATGGTAAGAGAAAAGACCCAGGGGTAATCATAAAAATACCAAAAGTCTGGATCCCTCCACCCGATATCAAAATACCTACACCTAAACCTCGGCTATTCCCATTAACCCCTGCTACATTAGCTCCTGACCCAAAGTAAACCATTACTGGCTCATTAACTCCTGACCTGCTATGCTTGGTTAATTATACACACCATATCCTTCAAACTGTAAAACCTCAATCGGGAAATGACTGTTGACTCTGTGTCCTGCTCTCCGTGTTTTCCTACCTTGCCCTAGGTTAACTCTAGGAAAGAGTAAACTCAACTCCACCTCCACTCCAGGGCACCTACTTCAGTCCCACCCAACAACCTTGCGGGGCAATGCCTCATACCTCCTGGGCACAGCCTCTAAACCAAATGTCTCTACAGACTATATAGAAATCAATGGTAGCTCCTCAGGTTCATTAATGACACCTCCTAGAACTTATCTGTTCTGACAGAATCCATCAGATTTTCTCGAGCTCACAAATAAGCTTCTGTGCCTTTGCTTACCTTCTGCCTGATTTCTATGTATACTCAGGACAACAGGGTCTCCCACTCAGTCACCAAGCTCATTAAAAAAAGAGACCCTGTTATACTACCTAAATTGGCTGGAATAGCCATAATGGGGAGTTTAGCACTCAGTACCACTTTCTTAGGACTGGGTCAACAACAGTTTTCAGACTTGGGTATCCAAATTCAAGATGAATTCAATGCCACACTAGTAGCTGTAGATACACTCCAGGACCACATAGATTCCCTCACAGCAGTTGTCCTCCAGAATCAAGAGCCCTAGATCTCCTCACTGCCCAACAAGAAGTAACCTGCTTGTTCTTAGGGAGAAAATGTTGTTACTATCCCAACAAGTCAGACATTGTCAGAGACAACAAACCAAATGAGAAAAAAGATTGACTGATGGAGACAAGAGCAACAGACAGGTTCCCACTTGTGGGGCACTCTAGGGGCCTGGGACACATGGCTAGGAGCAATGTTAGGGCCTCTGTTTACACTTCTCCTGCTCTTCACAATTGGACCTTGCATCCTGAATTGGTTTATGTGCTTCATCTCTCAACACCTCAATTGTATAAAAGTCCAAGCATCTTATCAGCTCATGGTAACCTCAGCTCCCCATAACTATACATGCCAGAGTTAAGATTCAACCGAATAGTGAAAGAATGAACTATAAACAAAAAGAGGAGGGAATAAGCCAAAAGAAGATTTCTCAGCAAAAAAAAAAAGGTTTTCCTGCAGCTAGTGGACCTATCTGACAAAGAGCCAACCCCAGCTCATACACCCTCCCACACCTAACACATGTCCTCCTTCATTATCTTTTGTTCTCAGTAAATGTCTGTATCCAGTGTACTTTTCTATCAAATCCTGTAAACTAAATGTAACTTCCTCAACCAATGAACTGATGATAAAAGCCTTGCTTCTGTTTCTCCACCCCTCTTCCCTTGACCCATATAAATCCTGTTCACTGCTAGCCCCAGGCTGATTGCTTTGTGGAGAAATCCCTGATCAGTCCACCAGCATAATAAAGCTGTACACTTGCCTCCAACCTCTGGGTACATTCTCGATTCTTCTTGGCCTGATCTTGCTATACCACTAAGAGCTCCCACACTGTGGACTGCAAGTCTGCCATTACACAACTACAGAAAAGACTATTTACTCATGTAAGAAATAAAAAAGTGGAATAGTATGCTATTTATGTAACAAAATACAAATGCAGTCATTTATCTCAAAACAGCTAATGAAGACAAATAAATAAAATAAACATTTAATTCATACTTTTGGAATTAATAATTCTAAAGAAAGCAGATAAGAATGTTATAGTATATAATATAGAATGACTATAGTGAAATATATTTTAAAGATATCAATTCTCCTATCCCCCATAAATACATAGGCTTAATTCAATTCCAAACTAAATAGAACTTTTTGCAGACTTTGTAAAATAAGGATGGACTTTATTAGAAATCATAAACACATTACATTGGAAAGTTTAAATATATTAAATACTGACTACAGACACAAGAATGGCCACAGATTAATAAAACATATTAGATCACCCAACAATAAATCCTAGTGTATTTAAGAATAGAAAATATGATTAACAAAGAATCACAAATCAATGGACAGGAGAAAGAATGTTCTAAAATTGTTTGAGTTCATTTGATTAAAAATTTAGAAAAAAATAGATCGTCTATCACCTCATTCCATATATTAGAACAAACCTTATATGTATTAAGGAATTAGTTACACAAAAATATTAAAAACACACTCATAATATGGAAGTAGATACTATTTTATTTGAGTGGAGTGGTGAGAAGAAAATAGGAAGAAGTAATTTTTGAGAAGTTTTTTAATATTTAAAAAATTATTAATTATTTTAAAAGCAACAACATATTTAGTATATATAAACACAAATATTTGATGAACAAAAACTGTTTTTTGATGGTCATATGTTCCTTTTTTCCCCAGTTTTTATTTTTTATTAGTACATGTTTGTAGTACATAATGGTGGCATTTCTTGTGAGGAGTTGGTTCATGTACACAACACATCTTAATTCTTTTTTATGCCCTTCCCCTCTGCCCATTCCCACCCCCTTCCCATTTGAGAAAAATCTATCTTCTTACTTTCTATTATCTCTTTTATTTTGTTCATTTATATTTTGGGTTTCTTGTGTAAGAAAAACAATGTGATATTTAAGTTTGTGTGTCTGATTTATTTCACTTAACATCATAGTAATAATGTTTAAGCTAAAACTTAATAAAACTCCAAATAAAAAGGTATGTTTGATTACATAAACGTTTTTAAATCTTTAGGTAAAACATTCAAACAATCAACAAGAAAAACTGGAAATATATTTGCAGCAAATATGACAGTTAACTTGTTTATTAAACAGAGGTTAAAAAAAGATAAGTAAAAACCCAAATACATTAATGATCAAAGCACATGAAAAGAAATTCATGGAAGCAACACAATTAATGAACTAACATTTATGGAAATTTTCAGCTCCTCCAGGAATCAAAAACTCCATATTGATCCATAAAATTAGGGAGAAAAAGAAATATATAACCATAGCCTGGCAAGGATGGGTGAAATAAATACTCTCATACATAGCTTGTTGCACTATAAATAGATTCGTGTTTGGAAAACAATTTGAATAAATAGTCATTCCCATTCATTCCATAATTTCACTTCTGGATACTGATCTTAAGGAGAGCATTTTAAATAGAGTCACAGCATTAGGCTCAAAAAGATTAATCTCAAGCTTATTAGTTTTTTTTCTATTATATGCTTAAATCAGATTCATTGTTATTTTTCACAAGGACAATGGAGACAATTTAAAAGTGTAACCCAAGAAGAATCATTTTCTAACATATCCATTAACTTACTATATCTGTTACAGAAGAGAGAGTAACAGTGTTAAAGTAAGAGAAATGAATTATATGTGCAACAAAATAACTTTCAAAATTCAAATTTTGTGCATGAATAAAAAGACTAAAAGGGAATACACTAAAATCTTAGTAGCGGTGGTGGTAGCTTGATGAAATTCTGTCCTTTGAAATGTTTTCTGTTCTCCATCGTCAATTTTTTCTTTAATGAACATTAATAATTTCTATTTTGATGAAAGAAGAGTAAAGCCAAACAAAGACAACAAATTTGCCCTTGTACTAGGTGAGCAGTTTTCCTGGGCCTGGAGGCACAGAAGGCTCCAATGGAGTGGAGTGTAGGCATCCTCTTCTCTCTGCACAGCCTTTCCTTTGAGAAGCAAGCACAGCTCTGAGGCAGGAGGAGGTCAGGAATGAAAGAATTAGGAACAGCTGGGGCAGATTCCGAACCGCGACAAGCATCCTCCTTCAAAGGAATCTCCGAGGCAGGCAAGGTGAGTGAGAGTTCAGAGCTGAGGTGGAGCTTACAACTGGATGGATTAAGCTAAAAATGAACAGGAGGCATCTCGAGGGCACTGCTCATGCTCAGAGTGAGTCCAGAGAAAAATATGGCATCTGACACCTGTGGAGTAACCGACAGCTGAGCTCAAGTTGAAGAACAGTTAAGATCTGTCAGTGGTTGCGCTGACCCATGGGAAGGCAAAGGAGACAAGGCGCTTGCTGGAAGAAAGAGCTCATGTTGAATCAGTGAAGAGAAGTATCATTTGCAACTAAGTCTTTCTTGGTTTCTACCATTTGTTCTAAATTTTGTATGTTGTAATTTAGAAGTGATGTTTTCTAATAATTAGATTTAACTTTATATAATATAATTTTTAAGGAAACATATAAGATTAAAAAAGAAAAGCACTGAAAAAATATATCTGATCCCGGCTTGCATTTGCTTAGGCAAATGTCCTTGGCTTTTACCATTTGTGGGGGTTAGGTAATTCATTCAGCCTTATTTTTTGAATACTCTGGGCAGTGTAGTCAGCACCAGAGACACACAGTGAATAAGATGGAGGAGCTCCTCACCTACACAGGACCACTGTGAAAAGCAGACAACTCCAGGCAGTGGCATGCATGCTGCAAGGGATGCAAAAGTACCTGGGGCCAGAGAGGCTTCCCAGGAGTGACATCTCACCAACCCCAGGAGGCATGCAAAGATGAGAGGTTAGTTTTCAATCTGGCTTGACACAGAAGAATATGCCATGCTAACCACTCTCAGCCATTCTGACTCTGTCCTACAAGGTTAGGGGAGATGTTGCAGATATTTCAAACAAGAGGGTCACAGGAACAGATTTATGTTTCACAAAGTTCACTCCAAGGTGTATAAGGAAGGAATATGAGGGAGGAGGCCAGCTAGTATGTTCTTGTCAAAAGGGAAGAGAGAGGTCAATTTTGTCTGTAAAGAAAAAAGAGATATGGGATCCACAGTATGCGAAAAAGGAGAAACCGAAACATGTGTCCCAGGTTTCCGACTTAATAAGTGGGGAAAAGGTGGCGCCACGAGCTGGGGCACAGATAAAGGAGGAGCAGACTTGACAGAGAAAATGTTGATTTCTATGAGAACATACTAATTTTGAGACACCGTGACACATTTAATTTGTGACGTCCACTTAACTTGTAGAGCAGATATCAAGTCTGCACCTTAAAAAAGGAGATCTAGGCCTAAGACAGACTTACGAAACACTGGGCTTTAGATGTGTGTGATAAAACCACACAGACAGGGACTTGGAGGGAGAAAAGCTGTGGCAGAATCCTAACAAATACCAAGGCCAAAGGGACAATTACAAGAAGAGAAGCTTGAACAGTCACGAAGATGCAGTGGCCCTAATGGTAGTAGAGAAATTTTATGGCTGCAGAGTCACAGAGCTCAAAGAGAAAGTGGGAAAGAGCACTCAGTGCTGGGGAGAAATATCATAAAGGCTGAGAAGAATCCACTGCAGTCAGCTGTGGAAGACTATGGGCAAACTCAGTCAAAGCAATCTCCACAATGAACGACATGGTGGACCCCAAACTGTGGCGCCTTAGGGGTGGGCATTATGTGTTCAGAAAGAAACATCCACCACAGGCAATTTGTACAATAAACCCAACTGTGAAGTGGCCAAGACAGTGAAAGATGTGAGGAACTGTACTAGTTTCTTAGAACTGCCATAACAAATTATCACAAGCAAGGTGGCTTAAAACAGCAGACATTTCATTTCTCATAACTCTAGAGGCTAGAAGTCCAAAATCAAGATATTGACAAGGCCAATGTCCTTCTGAAGTTTCTAGGAAAGAATCATTTCTTGCCTCTTTCTAGCTTCTGAGGGTTCCTGGAAATCCTTGGTGTTTCTTGAGATATTAATCAGCTTTGTATTACTATAACAAAATACCCAAGGCAGGCTAAGTTTATAAAGAAAAAAGGTTTAATTACTTCACAGTTTCAGCAGTTGAAAGTCCAAACAGCATGTTGTGGACCTTGGCAAGTCCCTCCTCCTCACCCCTAAACCCAAGCTGTGTTACCTTGTAGCAGATAGCAATGGTGGGAGGGCATATGGAAGGAAGAGATCATGTCTCAAAACAAGGAAGTCAGAGAGATCTAAGGTCTAACAATCCATTCTGAGTGCATGGCCCCATTGATCCAAGGACCTTCCTCGATGATCCACTTCTTACAGGTCCCATGACCTCTCACATCACCACACTGGGAACTGAGTCTCCAAAACTCTTGGTTTGTGCACTTGGTTCTGTCCTTGATCTGTACCAGAATCACTAATCTCTACCTCCTTCTTCATGTGATCTCTCTTGTGTGACAGTCTCTGTCTGAATCATCCTCTCTTTTCTCTTGTGAATATATCAACCATTGGATTTAGAGCCTTCCCTGATCTAATATGTACTCATCTTAACATAATTACTACTGCAAAGACCCTTGTTTCCAAATAAGCTCACATTCTGAAATCCTGATAAACAAGAGTTTGGGGATGATACTATTCAGCCCAGTACAGAGTATACAGGGGAAATAATTTTTATTTGCTTGCTTATTTAATTTCACACATGAAAAAGAAAATGTGAGTCCTTCATGATACATAAAGAGGCAGATTTGAGAATGTATAACAGCAATTATTTCATAAGGGGTTCCCCCAAAATCTTATGAGATTTTACACCAAATTTGAGGCTCATGACAAAAATTAACCCTGAGGGGTAAAGTTGGTATGCCTAATAACTTAGCATAGTATTTTGTGGTCTCAGCAACTGTTTTAAATCTCTTGAAATCATAGAAATGTAGACAAGCCTTCTGGGAAATAATAGAGCAAGATTTTGCATTTCATTCAATTTCATCTTTTTCTCTAGGATAGTGTGGCTTTAGAATAAACCATTCCAATGAGGAATAACCTAGGCCTTTCATTTACAACTTGCATAATAAAATCTAGCTTTTATACTGTTTAAATAAATTGACCAGTTGGAGCAGGTATCATGTACTTATTATTTGTTATAATTTTATTGGGATTAAAATAATTAACTTATATACCTCATTTCCTCATGGCATGACTAAAGCAAAATAAACAGAACCAAAACAGATCCCTTACTTTGAAAAAGAAAACAAAGTTTCCAGATTAGTTACACCAAAGCCAATTTGCAATACTAGTCTCTACTCCTTCACTGAGAAGTTCTGTTACAGGAATTAGAATTCTGAATCTTAAATTCACATTCTGGAGATAGCTATTATAATAAGCAGGAAATGCAGAAAAGGATAGTTATATAACATTTTTGTTCCTACTCTCATCTTGCTTTAACTGAAATGCAGCATTCTAAAACTACATACACGTTGTTCTGGTGCCAGCTGAATAACCATAATTTTTATTTACTTTTAGTTGCTTCCTGAAGGCA
>NW_004624816.1:9610511-9623167 GCF_000247695.1 Heterocephalus glaber
CTTTTTTATTTAAATACACACACATATATATGTATATATGTATATATGTGTGTGTATACGTACATATATATGTACGTGTGTGTGTGTGTGTGTGTGTGTGTGTGTGTGTATAAAAGCTGAAAGGAAACACCTGCAGAATCCAACTTGCAGTCTTTGACTTTTCTAGCAATGTGATCCACCAACTGGAGTTTGGACACTGTTTCATTTTAGATTGGATGAAGGAATAATTGTGAAGTGCTTTCTCAATAGCCACCGGCTCCTTTCCCCCTAGTGGGAGCGACTCCACTCGACTCAAGGCCCGCATGCCCCAGCACGTTCCTCTTCCAAGTCCACAGTGGAGGCTTCATGGGAGGCTCTCACAGTCAATGAGGGGACCCTCGGCCCTCTTGTGAAGGCTGACGGAGCTGGGAAGTGCGCACTTCCATGCTGCTCCCTTCGCTCAACCCCCTCATCACCCGCACTGCAGTCACTGCCCTTTCTCCTCATGCACTGATCCTTGGGCCATGGCAAAGGAACAATAATAAAAATAATAAAAATAAAAGTAATGAAATAAAGAATAATAAAAACAATAATAAAAATAACAGAAAAGTCTAGGCTGGAAGCTGCCTACATTTAATGTTATCTTGCTTCATTGGGTAAAGTTATTTTGGTGCATCTTCTATCAAGTGCATGTTTTACAAATTTGTATCTATAGAAAGACTAGCGGTAAAATAAAAATAACTTTCTTTTTGCCTGAGTCAGAAACCAAAATAGAAAATGTCTTTTCCATGGATCCAAGTAAATATTGAGTCCCAGTTATGTACCAGGCATTGCCATTAGCACTAGGTAAAGAGTGATCAGAACAGAAATGTTCTCAGAGAGCTTAGTCATACAGCTGTAGTCTGGTGAGGAAAACAAATGCTAAGTAAATGACTTCATAGAGAGTTGTGACCTCTGGTAAATTCTACAAAGATAAAGAACAGAGACCTGTGGGAGCATATAGCATTGTAGGCCACATGGATGTTTCCATGAGACCCTGACCACAGAGACGAAATTTGATGGTTGGGTAGTGAGATGCAGGGCAGGAAGCACTGAAAACAGAGAGATAGGTATGCCCAGAGGCGGAAGTGAGGAAAGAATTTGGCCCATTCAAGTGTTTGGAGTAGGAGATCCATGTGGTAACAGATTTATAACAGATCTGGTGGCCATAAAAATAACAGATTATAGTGAGTTCATAATGAAAGTCTGAGAAATCATTTAGAAGACAACTATCCATCCACATGAGAGATGATGGCTTTCACAAAGGTGATGACAGGAGAGTGGATAGGACTGGATAGGGCCAAGAATGATGTCTAGACTCATGGCTTATATCATCTGAGTATTGGTTCCATTTACTGTAGTAGGGGCACTTAAAGAGGTTACAGACAAAATCCTAAATTGGGCTTGAAGATGTTGTTTATGGGATACTTCACTGGGAGACTTCACGGAGGAGACACCAAGTAGGCCAGATACACAGGTCTGAGATTCTGATGAGATTCTTTCATGAGAAAGACATTTGAGAGTCACTGATATGGAGAGATGATAATTGCACCAATAAGACAAAGAAGATGGAGAAAGAAAGGATTCTAGAAACAAGCCTTAAGGAACTCTGGTATTTGAAGTTTAAATAGAGTAAAATGAAACAGCAAAAGAACTTTCAAAAGGGGAGAAGGGAAGAAGGCCTAGAAGAATAGCTTTGTCCTAGAAGACAAGGGAAAAGATTGTTTTAAGAGAGAATAATTGACTGTTGTGAAATCTGCTGAAACATCAAGTAAAATGAAAGCTAAGCAGTATCCTTTAAATTTAGGGCCTTAAAGATGGTTGGTGACCTTAGAAAAAGCCATTTCAGGAATGATGGGGGTGGAAGCTGGACTAAAAGTGGGTGAGGATTGTGTAGGAATCATATTGCTCCACAAAAATTTGCTACATTATGACCCGTTCATGTGTATGTGCATTATCTAACAAGATATAACAATTATTAACATTAGATTGCCTGATTATACAGTAGGGTTTTTGTTTTGTTTTGTTTTGAGGGGAGAAGGGAAAAAGAAAGAGAGAGATTGACATTAGATTAATAATTCAACCTAAGGGCAAAAAAAGTGATGAACCACAAAGAAAGATGCTGGCAAGTGATCTAAAGATATGAGCATTACCTTCTGTTTAAGAATTAGGGACACATTTTCATGTGGAGCACTGATAACATGAAATATTATGAATCACTGCCCTTGGAAAGCAGATGCTTACCTGACACGAATTCTGTCTAGTGAAACAATTTATGGTTTGTTAAATATTCTGCTTTAAGGTCTATTACTTCAGCATGGCCAATAAAAGAAAGAAAGAAAAGAGGAAGGAAGGAAGGAAGGAAGGAAGGAAGGAAGGAAGGAAGGAAGGAAGGAAAGAAGGAAGGAAGGACTCATAATTAAGAGATAGGCTTGTCTTCCTAAATTATTTTGCTTTTATAAAGTAGCTTAATAAACATGCTAAATTTACAGTCAACCAGTAAAAGGTCTCTTTGGATAATTTTACTTCTTTATATACATTGCACATTATTATTGCAAATGATTTAAAACAAAATGTATATTCCCGTGTTTATAAACCTACATTTGTTCATGCTCATTTCTCCTGCACTCTGTAAATTGCATGAATCCTTCAAGTCACACTCCAGCTTGGTTCCCTCCATCACCTTAATTCTTCCCTCAACCCTTGTATCACCTAAGGTTTCTCCAATATCATGTTTCTCTAGGCTACTCTCCTACTCCCAATATTCTTTTCCCCATACCCCAGTGCCTATCATGGAATGGATGGAAGAATCATTCACACTTTCCACACATCTTCAAATCCAAAGAGTAGAAAGTGAGGTTTTTAATCATGTTTTATGCTAAAAGGAATCTAAAACTGGTGCCAGAGAAGTTAATACCAAGAATCTTTCTCTCTGTCTCTCTCTGTCTCTCTGTGTCTCTGCCTCTCTCTCTCCCTCTCTCTCTCTCTCTCAAACACACACACACACACACACACACACACACAGATTACCCAATCCATCGCCAAATTATAGCCAACATTTGTTCATTTCCTACCACACTGTCAGAAGTTTTCTCTTTTAGACTTTAATACTCTTATAAAAGTCTACTTGAGCAGATCCCTATCAAACTGGAATCCTTGTGAATGTGCCAACAGAGGAATTGAGCTCCAATGACCTAGCCCTTTATAAACTTTAAACTTTGTGAATCTCTCACTTTGGAGAAACAGAACACCCAGAAGACTGTTTTTTTCCACCATGAGTGTCAAGAAATAGTAAAGATGGGGACCGAACAGAAGAGGAAAGCCACCAGGAAGAGTGAGAAGATACCACGGTATCCACTCCACCTTCCTGCCCTCCCCAGCCGCTCCTCATAGGAGAGATGAAATAAGTGGGGGTGAACAAATTAGTCTGTTCTTAAAATAAAAAGTAATGATAACCTTCTACACTTTATCTGAGCACTTCTATTTTTCTATCACAAGTTAAAATCTTTGTAATGCACTATGGTTGCATTTGGTCACTTACAAAATGCCAACATCAATGCATGTATAGGCCACATTTTGGAGCCAACAATTATAAGGAAAGAAAAAAATCTGTGACTCATCACCAAGACTTTCATTAGTCTTTCTTCAACCACAAGGATTCAGTGCCTATAAATAATCTGTTCCTGATCCTCAAGACTCCCTGCTGCTTTACATTATAAATATGCAGCATTTCATAGATATGTACTCATTATTCTCAACTCTTCCATGTTCCAGATCTCATCAACCCTCTTGTCTTTGTAGCACATGTCTTTACCTCAGATGAACTCATCCTGCTACCAACCATACTTTTGATCCAATCAGTTGTCAAGTTCTATAATAATCACAGTGACCATTTTTGAATGCCTACTCAGTACCAAGCCAAGGCTGTATAAAATGGAGTCACATTTACAAATGCTTCATTCTGGTTTTCTTAAAATGTAGATTTTTACATTCTCTCATATGGTTCTGACTTTCACTCATGAGTCCTAATTAGGAGCATCCAATCTAGGGGATGGAATAATCCTTTACATAATTTGTAGCTCCTTAGGATAAAAATGCTCAGTCTCTCATGTACCCACCTTTCTCCCTCTTCTCCTACCCCAGGTGGCATTTGAATGACACTTCTGCATGGCAGCAGAGCTAGATGGCCTTCCTGGACAGAACAGTGTGTACACAGCCCCTCAGCTGCCTGCTGAGCTGAGGACAGGGAGCCATGGTGTATCTCATCTCTGTGGATCTGGTGACACTGCTGCTGAAGTCTGTACTTCTCTCTTGAACCCAGAGCCCAGGCATTGTCCCTGCTGCTCTGTCCTCCCTCTAATGCTCTAGTTCTTCCTACTGGCCAATGGCATAAGTGGTCCTTTGTAGCCCCTGCTGTGGAGTCACCATGCCCCTTACTGTGACCGTACTGTAGCAAGGCTGCTTGGCTCCCAACATTTCTGTGGCCCCCGTGGGGGTTTCTGAAACATTCTGTTCCACTCTCCAGAATATCGGAATCAAAGTACAGCTAAAAAATTATAAACTTCAAGTCTCTTCTGCCTAAACAGACTACCCCGCCTACCCTCTTAGATTCCTGCAGGGAGAGCCTAAATCAATTCTCCACCCAGGAAAGAGACAAGGACTCAATCTCCACCCCTGGATCTCTCACCTCTTTCCATCTTCTTCCTCTTCCTCTTTCCTGGAATCAAAACAGTGAGCCTGCTCCCCCTTTCTCTTCCTAGTTGGATAGGACCTCCTTTATATAAAGCTCTAATATAGGCATTTCTCCTTTTCACTGTGTAAACATAAGAGATAAAGGAATTTTTTTTTTTAGTTTTTCTGGTACTGAGGATCAAACTCAAGACCTTGCCCTTGTGGGGCAGGCAGCAGAACCACTGAGCTAAATCCCAGGTCCCAATAAAGGAATTTTTAACCTTTATCTCCAATGCCTGTCTTCTAAATCTACAACCTTACTATGAAATTTTATTTTGGATGTCAGACACCAAAGAGTAATGCTATTTTTTTTCCATTCCTGCTGTAAGTACACCCTTACACACACACACATACATCACATGGCAAGCACTAAATAGAGGGACATACATGTCCTACAAAACACAAAAGAGGTACATATGTATTGCGTTTTCAAATATTGCACACATTGATATAGGGGGAAGAGATGTAGCTCCCAAACCTGCTAGCTATCCAAAGCTCAAGTTCATGTTCTCTAAAATTGAAGAACAAATTCTAGGAATAATGGAGGTTAAGAGTAGGAAAAATTTATTGAGAGAAACAGAAGGGGGACTGGAAAGTGGGTTGCCCAGCACCCTATTTCCCAGGGGCGTTTTATGGAGCAAAGCCATGAGGTGAGGCGAGTTCAAAGTGGGACAAAACTGCAAGACCCAATGGAAAATAACAAGGTGGGCATGAGGTCAGGCAAAACCATGACCAAGAAAGTACAGTCACCCCGATAATATTGATTAAATGGGGATCAAATGGGAAAACAAGTCACATACAAAGAATTTTCCATTTAAAATATCAATCACTGCTATCTATCTCTAGGGGAAGTAGAACTACTCTTTTCCTTTTTTATAATGCTAACCAGTAAATGTGCCTTAACTGTTCTCCATGTTGGCTCCTTGCTGTGTTAGCTCCTTGAGGCCTGGCACCTTGAGGGCAGCCCTGTCTAACTGCCTCCAAGATAATCTAGTTAACCTACCTATTTACAATAACATTATACTCATCAACTCTAATCCTCATGACTTCAAAAAGCTGTGTTAACAAATGAAAGTCACTTTTGTCATAATGCCATTTTCATTACTACCCTGAATACAAGGTCTCCTGCCTCCTAACACCCAGTATTTTGTCTGTATTTCACTTATAGATGTCGCCAAACTGCTATCTCTGATCAGACTGTTTTCCCCATGAATTTAGTGCTCTATGTTGAAATTTTGAAGTCACTGTCCAAGTCCATCAGTACAGCTCTAATAAAATACCCAATGCTAGGTAATTTATAAGCAACAGAAAAGTATTTTTCTTAGTTCTAGAGGCTGGAAGTCAATATCAAGGTGTCTCAGTGTTTGGTGAGGGCTGCTTTGCACTTTAAGCTGTGTCTTCACAGGGAGAAAGAGCAGAAGACAATAAACCTACTCCCTCAAGCCTTTAGAAAAGGGCCCTAATCTTGTCATTGGGCTATGTGCTCATACTTTAATCACCTCCTAAAGGCCTCACTTTTATTTTTCATTAAGTTTATTGGTACATTTTGGGTATACAAAAGGATGCCATTGAGGCCATACTCTTAAGTGAAATAAAAAGGACACACATGTGTAAATACCAAATAGTTCCTCTGGGGTGAAAAACTAAAAGTGTAGGTAAGGGTCAAAATGTATAACAGGTAATGTGAAATAGGCCTGACTTCTTCATGCTACCACATTGGCCATCAGCTTTCAGCACATGATGGGGATGGGGTGGATATATTCAGAACACAGCCATCACTTAACCTCATTGGGCCTCAATTTTATTATTTGTATAATAAAGAGACACAATGTGATACCTCTAAAACTTTGCAGCCTTGCTCTTTTTAATACTGCCTTTATCAATAGTATGTGACCCTTGTCCCCACATACCAGAATTCAGAGGAAGTCAGCCTTCTGAAGGATTCTTGGTCCAGCTTATCACACCAGTACCCACTTTTATCCATTAAAATGATCTTCATAATAGTTATAGAGCTTTAGATCTGTTGTTTGTGGGGATTGAGAAAAATCAAAGCGATGACTAAGAAGGAACTGATAGACCCACAAAGATTACAATGGTTTAAATATGAATACCAAAGTGGACCCAATTTTTAAGGGAAGAGGGCTACATCTCTAGTTCATCCTACATTTTAAATCCTTTAATCCAAGTGGAATTTAAAGCATTGTCCTACCATTTATCCCTATAATCTAACTGCTCAGTGTGGTTTTGTGAACCTTGGAAACAACCCATATATTATGTAAATAATGAGGTGTAATATCATAAAAATTGAGATAATTATATAGTATTTTAAAGACACAAGTAAATTGTTTACATTTTAATCAAAGTGGTGACATATTTCAACTTTATGTTTAGTCAAAATAGAGATTTGAGAAATAGCAGTTTTCTATAGCTTGTCAGTCTATTTTTAACTTTTTAATAAATCATCCCATGATTAACCATATAGTCTCTTTCAATTAACTGCACCTCATAGAGTTCTTCAAAAACTCTAATTATATGTTAGATTATCATTCAGAACACCTGCTCCTGTGGGTTTCAGTAATTTCAGCCCTGAATATTTTGACATAAAGGGCTGTAATCATTGAGAATTTTATGGTTTTAAAAAAGTATTTGGAAAAGCTCCATCTTTCTAGCTCACCATAGCCTGCTTTACAGGCCAGGGCTTCTGCTTACTGAAGCTATTGAGCACTGCCTTTCATCTTGGGTAATTAATTTAGGGAATAGGGCCTGAAAGCCAAGAGTATGAAGAGGTCTAAAGTCCCACTCTGCTTGTAGGACATACCAGATTATCACTGCATTTGAAAATAAAAAGAATGGCTGTAAGCACTGGGTTCCTAGAAAGCCCATCCTCTTACCTATTAATACATTTTGCCTATGTCAAGCTCTGAATGCTACAAAGAATATCATTCTTATGCACAATCCTATTTTTATTTCAACATAAATAATTTAAATATAAATGACCATACTATTTTGTGTACACATCCTGTATATTTACCCAGCCAGTAGCAACAAATGCAAAATCAGTTGCACATGCCATATCCTAGTAGTCATTCAAAATTCTACTGTTAATCTCATTCTTAATTACTATACAATAAATTTTAAATCTTTATTATTAATTCAATTCACCTTTAACTGACACATAAAATATTTAAAGATTTATATATTAATATTTAGCATATGTTTTAATACATATATACATTATGTAATGTTTAATAAATTCAAAAATTTTAACTCCATTGCAATGTTGAAGATAGATTGGAAATGTGATATCTATCCTTATTCGTTTCCTTTGGTGGCTTTGAAAAAGTTTAGGTATATCATCTTAACCAACCTCATTTTACCTAAGAGGATATCCTCACAATTTAGTGTTCAAAGTGAGTCGGCCTCACTCTAAATGGACTAACTATAGCAGTTTTGATGAGTTATTGTTTCTTTGTGAGTAATCAGATGTGATCATCACTCCCACACATAACACCAATATTCCAACTTGTGTCTCAAACTTTTTATTATAAAATTCAATATATTCCTACCCATTCAAACTTCCATTTGGTAAACTAGTGTATTTCATTCTGCTAGTCTTAAAACTGAAGTTATGCAATTAGTATAATTAAGGGCAAATGTTTCAAATTATATGTGCCAGGTGCAATATGAAAAACAGTCAACACTAGAAGTAATATGAGGTGAGAAATTATGCATTCACCATAGGCCATGAATCCAAAATTTGCAATTTCTTTAGGAGTGACTCTTATACAAGTAGATTGCATCTTGGAAGACTACTTGGTGTGGTCTAATAGCACATTAGATATACAGAACTGTTTTGGCCACTTGGTCTAGTCCTTACTGCCCAGGGAGACAAATGTTAAATGAAACTCTTCCTTTTCTCTGCATTCACTCTCTTCCTTGCAATGCATATTATCAAAACACATTTAGTTTTTATTTTAGTTTTCTGGGACAAGTTTCATGTCCCTTTGATCCAATTGGTAAAAATTTACCCACTTTAAAATTTTATTTTATTTTTAGATAGCAAACTACATCTCATCTCCAGGACATAAAGCCCAGAAGCATCTCTTTCAGTGTTTTAAAAGGTTTTACCAAAAACAGCATTAGCGGCATTTGCCACAGTTAAATCTCAGTAGTCCTCAAGTTCTGCATGAAGCTGGTGCCTTTGACATTTAAGGAAGGTGATTTTCCTTTAGGTTTATTAGAGTTCTCTGAAGCATGTTAGAAAAGCAGGGTGGTTTTTTTCCCTAAATTCAAGATGGATGAAAGTGCATAATCAAGAATAGGATCATTTGATAGAGGGTGAGGACCCCGGAGCGCCTTGGAGCCCGGAGCCCCCCACTCCGTCCCTAGCTCGGCACAGCGAGACCAACCGGCGCAAGCTGAGGATCCAGGCAGTGTGAAGCCCCTGCTCTGTTCTGGGCTCTGCCCACGACAGGGTAAGGACCCCAGCACGGCTTGGAGGCCCCCCCCCCGCCCCCTCCAATCACGCCCTCCGCTTAGCTGTGCGGGCGCCTGCAGGGTCTGGTCCCCCCCCCACACACGTCATCCTTATCATTGCCCACCCCCCGCCCGGCCTCTGGCCTACTGGCTCTTCTGCTACCTGGTTCCACACTACAGAGGCACAGAGGATCATAAAGGCCCTTGGCCTGAGCTCCACAAGATAGAGCAGAAGTGAGTAACAGAAGGAGGGCCTTTCTCAGGCTCCTCGATGAAAAATGAAGCTCAGAAGAGAAGTCAAGAGAATCTCTGCAATAAAGGCACACCAGACCACCGTACTTGGTAAGTTGGAAGGATCGTTACCTCCCATCGGAACCTGGACTATTTTCAGGGGAACGGCAACAGGAACCTGCAGTAGAACTCTGCAGAGTTCAACCCTGCAGGAAGAGAGGGAGCTCAACTTGGGACTAGCAGCCAGAAATCTGCCTGAATCTCACAGGGCTGCTACGGGCTTGCTGAGACTCATTGACTTGGATCTGCACACGGCTGCCCACGTTGTCTACTGTGACAGCAGAGACATATCCTGAAGGAGGCCCTTCATTTTTATTTTTTGTTATTTACAAAAAAGAAAAAAAATTTTTTTCTCTTATTTTTAATTCTTAATTTTCATTTATTTCTACTCTTTTCAAATTTTTATTTTTCTCTTCTTTTATTTCTTTATTTTCTCTTTTCTTTCTCTCTATCTCTCTCATTCTCTCACTCTCCCACATTGCTCTTCATCTCCCTTTTTGTTCCTTTCTGGACCAAATTTGGATTTCTCCTTTATTTTTCTTTTCTTTTCTTTTTTCTTCTCTTGACTATCATTAGTTTTAAAGGAAAGTAAATACAGAATCTAGCCTTCCTATTGCTGTTAGGTGGTTCTGTTCACATCTTTGTTCTTTCATTCTGCCTTTTCCTCTTGCCTTCAACAGTTTCTTAGAGTTTGTGTGATTTTGCTGTGGCTTCCAGCCTCACCGATAATCTTTCCTGATCCTTCTACCTATCTGTCCCTCCCTCCCCAACTCCTCATAACTCTCCATCCCTAAGGGTAAAGTTACTATATTGAAGAGTTTATTCACTATAAACAGATGTTGGATTGGTCCTTGATTTTGATTTAATTCACACAGTGAAATGTGATAGATTAATAGATTAATAACTACCACAAATTGTCATTCTATAAGCTGTGCTTGATGTTATGGTGTTGCTGATTGTATCATTTGGGCTAAGATGTTGTGATTGCCTTCCTGGTATAATGAAAATGAGATAGCCTCAGAGTCATTAGAGTCTCAAAACCTAAAGACCAGCTATATCTTGAAGACACCTCTGAAAGGCAATCATTCCACAAGGGTACTAAACACAAGCAACAAAGATACTTATAATAAGCAATTTTGAAATATCAACCCAGGAATCAAACCAAGGACAATACCAAAAACAAAAATGAGAAGACATTTAAGTAAGGCACAAACTCAGACTTCCACCCCACACAAAGCAAATCCTGGGGGAAACAAGGTGGAAAAATCTTATAATCAGCCACCTGGACACCCTGAACTCATAGCACAGGAAGTAACAAAACAGATGAATGAGGCTTTAGAAAAATTCAAAGCAGAAATAATCTCCCAGATAACTACAGAGATTATGAGCAGAGTGAAAGACGTGATTAGAGGCTATAGAGCAGAAACAGATAAGAAAATAGATGAGATCAGAAACATGCTGGAAGCCGTGAATGCCCAGCATAAGAAAGAAATGGAAACCATGATCACCCAACATAAGAAAGAAATGGAATCCATGAAACAGGTTCAAACAGATGATGCCAAGAAGAATAACATAAGACTGATAGGAGTCCATGAAAAAACAAGAGAAAGTACAATTGACATAAAAAAAACACTATTCACAGAAGTAATAGTAGAAAACTTCCCAGACAGAGGTGAATTGAAATACAGATAAGTGAGGCATACAGAACTCCAAATAGCCATGATCAAAAAAAAATCTACACCTAGCCATATAACAGTCAAGATCCCAGAAACCATACAGAAGAACAAAATCCCACAGGCAGTTAGAGAAAAGAAACAAATCACCTACAAAGGAAAGCCCATCAGAATCACGGCAGACTTCTCAACACAATCCCTCAAATCAAGGAGACCCTGGAGTGAAAAGGTGAAGCCCTAAAACAAAATAACTTCCAACCTAGACTGTTGTATCCTGAAAAATTAGCTTTCAAAATCTATGGGGAAATTAGATACTTCCACGACAAAGAACACCTGAGAAATTTCATAAACACCAAAACAGAACTCCAAATAATTCTAAGCAATATCCTAGGAAAAGACAATGAAGGTCACAACTCCATGAGGCCCAACAGAGGGACTCCACCGGGCAAGGTGAGAAACTAAAGAGAAAGGGGGGAAAAAAAAGAAATAAAAGAGCCAACAACAGTAAAACATCATGACAAGGATGAGTCAATATCTATCAATTATAACTATCAATGTTAATGGCCTTAATTCACCAATCAAAAGAAATACACTGACAGAATGGATTAAGAAGCAAAATCCAACAATATGCTGTATACAAGAAACACACCTACTAACTCAAAAAGAAATTCGTAGACTGAAAGTAAAAGGATGGAAAACAGTTCTCCATGTGACAGGAACCCAGAAAAAAGCAGGGGTAGCAATCCTATTTGCAGACCAGGTAGATCTCAAACCAAAATTAATTAAGAGAGACAAAGATGGTCACTCCATCCTTGTGAAGGGAACAATTCAAGAAGAGATGACTATCCATAATATATATGCATCAAATACAAATGCCCCCAACTATACAAAACAAATGTTAATGGACATGAAAAGCCAAATAACCACTAATACAATTGTAGTAGGGGACCTCAATACCCCACTATCACAAATAGACAGATCATCTAGATAAAAAATTAAAAACGAAATTCTAGAACTGAACCAAGCTATTGAATAAATGGGCTTAATAGATGTTTACAAACTGTTCCACCCCCATGAAATCAGAATATACATTCTTTTTGGCTGCACATGGGTCATTCTCCAAAATATGCTAGCTCATACGACATGTCTAAGAAAATGTAAAAGAACTGAAATTACCCCCTGTATATTATCAGACCACAGTGCAATAAAATTGGAGATCAATAAGATAAGAAACTGCAAAACTCCCAAAAATACATGGAAATTGAATAACACCCTCCTGAACAACCAATGAGACACAGAGGAAATTAAAGAAGAAATTAAACAGTTTCTACAAGTAAATGATAATGCCAGTGCAACATACAGGAATCTATGGGACACAATGAAAGCAGTTCTATGTGGGAAATTCATAGCAGTGAATGCCTATATTAGGAAAACAGAGAAAACTCAGAAAAATAACCTAATGCAGAA
>NW_004624816.1:9626567-9650214 GCF_000247695.1 Heterocephalus glaber
AAAGGTGTACAGGTGGTGGGAAGAG
The DNA here is from genome assembly GCF_000247695.1 of Heterocephalus glaber. The sequence goes on from NW_004624816.1 coordinate 9,626,593, forward strand.
AAGGGGGGAAGGGAAAGGAAAAATTATGAGAAAAGAAAAAAAATGGAAACAAAGTCTATGTAAATAGGGAAGAGTGGAGGGGGTGAAGGGTGCACAGGTAATGGGGACAAAAATAAGAGCTAAGATACATCATGTACAAGTACAAGCACCCAATGATAAATGTAAACATATTGTATACCTAAAATGTACCAATAAAAGAATTTAAAAAAAAAGAATAGGATCATTTGACCCAGCTGTATGACTGAGATTTTTGATAGAACACCAATGCTTGATTCACAAAATCTTCAAATTTAAGAGACAGAAGGAACATTGAGAGGGTCTACTATTCTTTGAATGAATGAGTAAATCACCATTAAGTAGATGCAAGATCTTATTATTGCTAGAAAATATGACAAGGCTAAATCTTCTAATTTGCCACCTCACACTGCTTTTCTCCAGGCCTTCTCCAAAGAAGAGTCAAAGGGATTTAATAGTTATGCATAACAATGTGCAAGGGATTGCAAGGAAATTGTTAGCATTCTCCACATTTTAGACATTCTAGGAGCTAGACAACCTACTTACTTTACCATTGTTACCTCAAGTTGCTGATCAATGCTGAAAGGTTGACAAGGTAAGATTCAGCAGTCACAAACATGGTTTGTGAAAAATCAGAGAAAAACTTATACAAACCAATATTTTCTGTGCTACATCGGTTTCTATAAGGTGGCTGATTGGAGGGCGACAGCATAGAGAAAGGCTCCAACCCAATAAAATAGGTTGACCTCGATACAAAGAAACACATTAACTAAAAAAGCTAATTAAATGTCAGAGCTGAATGCAACTTCAAACAAATGGATTTAATAGATATCTACAAAGCATTCTATTCTAGCCTACTACAACAAAATACACTCTCTTCTCAGCAGCATACAGAACTTTCTCTAAAACAGACCATATACTACCCCATAAAGCCTGCTTAAATAAATACTAAATAAATAATCCCATATATCCTATCAGATCATAGTGTACTGAAACTTGAATCCCAGTTCAGCCAATTACAATTAAGTTATTTTTACTGTTCCACGGATGTCACATAAACCTTTGACTTTCTCTCTAATCATCTATAAAATAGAAACAATAATCTACATTACCCAATTTTTCTAGGCATTAAATGAGGTGATGCAGAAGGTCACAGGAATGTCAGTTACATCATTTTAGTTAAAAAAAAAAAACTTTTACACCCCTCCAATAGCAATATTCAATACATTTGGGAAGGTACATCTTGACAGAAGAAGTACTTTAAGTGAGCACAGTTTGTTTCTAAATGATTTCAGAGAAAGGGCTAAGTGAAGCCTTCCTAAAATAATCATCCCTATTCTCCAGTAATCCTTCATTTAATAGATAGTAGGTGCTTTATATTTTAATCCTGTTTCATAAGCAGCTGCTTTCATTGTGTCCTATAAATTCTGATATGTTTTATTGGGATTGTCATTTAATTATAGAAACTATCAGATTTCTTTTTTAATTTCCTCTGTGACCCATTGGTTGTTCAGGAATGTATTGTTCAATTTTCATGTGTTTATGAAATTCTTGTGGTTTCTTTTGCTATTGATCTCCAATTTTATCACACTATGATCTCATAATATATTGAGGATAACTTCAATTCCTTTGTATTTACTTAAACATGTTCTATGTGATCCATTTCAAAGAATGACCTGTGTGCAGCCAAAAAAAATGTTTATTCTGATTTTTGGGGGTGGAACACTCTGTAGACATCTGTTAAGTCCATTTGTTCAAGAGTTTGACTGAGTTCTGATATTTTATTATTTTTTATCTACTTGATCTATCTGTGATAATGGGGTATTGAGGTCTCCACTCCTGTTGCATTAGTGCTTAGTTGATTTTTCATGGCCATCAATATTTGTTTTATATAGTTGGGTACACTAGTATTTGGTGCATGTATATTTATTATCATCATCTCTTTCTCTTGGATTGTGGTGGCCTTCTTTGTCTCTCTTTATTCGTGTTGGTTTGAAATCCATTTTATTTGCAAATAGGATAGCTATGCCTGCTTTTTTTTCGTTCCTGTCCCATGAAGTATTGTTTGCCACCCTTTAACTTTCAGTTTATGAGTTTCTTTTGAGTTAAGTGTGTTTGCTGTATGCAAAATATAGTTGGATCTTACTTGTTGACCCATTCTGCCAGGCTGTTTCTTTTGATTCATGAATTGAGACCATTAACATTGATGGTTATAACTGATATGTATTGACTTATCCTTGTCATGATCTTTTCCTATTGTTGGATTCTCCCCCTTTGCATTTAATTTCTTTTCTTGCCTGATGGATTCATTCTTTTGGGTTTCATGGGGTTGTGTCTCATTGTCTTTTCATAGGATATTGGTTAAAATTTTTTGCAGTGCTAATTTTGTATTCATGAAGTTCCTCAGGTGTTCTTTCTCATGAAAGTATCTTATTTCTCCATGGATTTTGAAAGATAGTTTTGCAGGGTACATCAGTCTGGGTTGGAAGTTGTTTTCTATTAGGGCCTGAAATACTTCACTCCCAGCTCTTCTTTACTTGAGGGTTTGTGTTGAGAAGTCTGCTGTGACTATGATGGGCTTCCCTTTGTATATGATTTGTTTCTTTTCTCTAACTGCTTGTAGTGTTCTGTTTTGTTGGGTTTCTGGAATCTTAACTGTTATATGCTTAGGTGTAGAATTTTTTGATCATGGCTAGTTGGAGTTCTAGATGCCTCCCTAATCTGTATGTCAAATTCTTTTCCCCTTTTTGGGAAGTTTTCTGTCATTACTTCTGTGAACAGTTTTTTATGTCATTTGTACTCTCTCCTGTTTCTTCACTGACTTCGATCAGTCTAGGTTATTCTTCTTTGCATCATCTAGCAGCTGCTGGATTGATTTCTCATAGTACCTTACTATTTTGAAGCAATTTTTCTTTTCCTAGTCACTAATCACAATCCTGTCTTCTATATCTAATATTCTGTCCTCACATTGGCTTATTCTGCTGTGTAAACTTTCAATGGAATTTTTAATCTCCTAGATATCTGTTTGCATCTGTTTTATGGATTCCATTTGTTTCCTATGCTGGGATTCCATCATGTTCCTAAGTTACTCTATTTTTTTTATCTGTGTTTGCTCTAGAGTTATTAATTATGTCTTTCACTATGGACACAATCTCTGTTGTTATATTAGAAATTATTTCTGATTTCATTTTTTCCAGATCTTTTGTTGCCAGTTCAGGGACTCTAGGTGGTTGAGTTTTAGATTGTTCCATTTCATTGTACCTTGGGATTGCCTTTGGTGATCTGGAAATCTGTTTTTGAGTCTTATTTAGGTGTCTTTTCATTTCAACCATGCAGTCTGCTCTGCCTTTTAGTTACTTTTTGCTCTCCCAATGGATTTCAATTCTCAATAAGCTTCAGAGTGCCTTCTCTCTGCTGCTCACCACTGCACCAATTCCTGGGTTCAGAATGATTGCCTCTGGAACCTCATGCTTGGCTGTTTTCCAGGCAGGATTCTGGCTAGATTATTGGAGCAGTTGGTGATGGTATCTTGGCAGGCCTCTGGCTGTGGCCTGCATGCCTGGGCAGCTGTTTTTCCATGCAGACCTTTGGCTGGGGCCTGGACCCCCAAGCCACTCTTGTCTGGGTGGCCTCCTGTGACTTTGCTACTTTTTTGAAGGCTGAATCGTTCATGTACATTTATACTATATTTTCTTTGTCCATTCAACTGTTAGTATACATTTAAGTTGTTTCCATTTCTTAATTATTTAGATAATGCTGTGATGACAGTAGGAGTGAAGGTGTCTCTTCTAAATATTGCTTTCACTTCCTTTGGTTATATATTCATGATTTATATTGCTGGATGATATACCAGCTCTATAATTTACTGAGGAGCCACCATACTTTTTGCATACTGACTGTACCAATTTATAATTCCACCATCAGTTTGCAACAGTTTCTTCACATCCTCACTAATACTCATTATCTTTTGTCTTTTTGAAATTACCCTTTCTAACAATTATGAGGTCATATCTTTTTGTGGCTTTAATTTGGATTTCTCTGGTGATTAGTGATGTTGAGCATTTTTCCATATATTTGCCCTTCATTTGTATGTCTTCTTTTGATAAATGTCTAAGTTCTTTATTTTTTAAATCAGCTTATTATTTTCTTCTTAGGTTGTTTGTGTTCTTTACATATTATCATATTAACCCCATATCATATTTAGTGTTTGAAAATATTTAATCCCCATTTGTGGGTTATCTCTTACACTGTTAATTTTTCTGTGGCTATGGAAAGCTTTTTAGTTTAACACAATCCAATTTGTCTTATTTTTGCTTGTGGTGCTTGTGCTTTCAGAATCATATCCAAAAAGCCATTGCCCAGACCAATGATGTAGAATTTTTCTTTTATCTTTTGTAGTAATTTATAGTTTCAGGTGTTATGTTTAAGTCTTTAATCAATTTTGCATTGAATTTTATATATGATGTGAGAGGTGGGCTTGATTTTATTCTACATAGAGATACTCATTTATCAGAAAGACTGTTAGTCCCTCATTGTGTGTTCTTGGCACCATTTTGAAAATCAATTGAATATAAATGCGTGATTTTTTTGTGCACTGTTCATACTATTCAGTTAGTCAGTGTGTTTGCTTTCATGCCAATACCATGACATTTAATTACTATAGCTTTGCAATCGATTTTGAAATCAGTTAGTATGGTGACTCTACCTTATTTCTAATTATTCTTTTTATTAATCAATGAGGCTTTATTTTACACGTACAATGTGCCAAGAACTAAGCTAGACATAAAAGATTTTTAAAATAAGATTCAATTCATGATCTCAAGGATGTCTGTAGTGAGAAGCACAAATGTCAAAAAATTAAAAATATTTTTATAGGAAAGAGCTACTATAGTACAAATTTATATAATGTTCACTAGAAGCTCAGGGGACAGAACCCTTCTGTAGTAAAAACATATTATTGATTCAACTGGCACTAGCTTTTTTATTGCCAAATATATAAAAAGTACTTCAGTACGAACTATGAATCTTTTGCTTTCAGGCCTATGATTTTTCTAGTAGGTTTTCAATGCCTAATACCATTGCTAAAGGCTTGGTCCAAGTATCAGCAGAACCTCTTGCATTGGAGGATGCCTGAGTTCTTCTTTACCCTTAGTTATATTGCTCCAGTTATATACTTACTACATAGAACCATGACCCATTTCCCAAGTCTATAAAATGGAAACAATAATATTTATCTGCTTTTAATGATTTGATATCTACTATTTAAATAGCCTTTTTTTAAAGGGACTCTATAATCATTAGTTAGTTTTCCCTAATTAGCTATGCCTCCCTCACAGTGATGGCTTTAAGGTTAATGGGTCAATGTTGGCAAATGCTTCTGAAGATGAGAAGAGCTTTATCCCATGGAATAACAGCCAGATTTCTTTGCCATTATGAGGTTTCCCAAGCTTGCCTGCTCCCAGGGACAGCACTGGGGCTGTGCAGCAGTGCTATCTTATAGTACTGCCTCTTTAAATGCTTTACCAGCAGAATGTAGCATTGATTCAGAGAAAATACTTCTAATTCAGAGTCATGTAAGAGAAATCCTTCTGGTGATAAGTAAAAACTAGATGAGAAAAGTAGAACTATACTTCCAAGTATCTATTAAGTAACCTTCAAGTTCTTTCCAATATCAATGAAACTGTCACTTGGAACCAAGGATGTTGAAAACTTATCAAGTCAATAGGAGCTACAGAATTGAAAGTGCCACATTACAAAATAGGAAAAATATATTTTTCTAATAATGTAGCTGCTCAAACATGTCTGAGTTCATTACTCATTTACCAAAGTTAATTGGTCAAACCGTTTGAGAAGATGCATACAACACAGCAGTATGTGGTTTTGGATTTAAATGTAATTATACCTTGACTACTGTAATATAATTTTGTGGAATCTATTCTAAAAAATAACAGGAATGTGCATAGTACTGTTTATGATATTAAAATAAAAGAAATGGTATAAATGGCCAACAATTAGAGAGTAATTAATTATATAAATACATGAAGTGGAACACTGCAGACTTTTCAAATTACACTTAAAAATGTTTATTGATAAAGAGAAATGTTCTGGATAAAATAAGCAAAACAATAATAAAGAATAAGAATATTACATATGATCTCATCCACATGCATCAAAATAACTCTGGGTAGTAGAATCATCAGTGAATTTCACTTTCTTCATTTGTTATTTTTGACATTTTTCAAGTTACCAATTTTATATAAGAAGCATTATTACTTAATAAAAATTATGGTAATTTAATGCCAATTCTGAAGCATGCACTTGTCATGAGACTTCTTTTCTACCTCTAATGGCATAATTACAAAGATACTCTATGACTTACAACAGTTACTGCTTACTAAATTTGCCATGTTTAGGGTATCACCTCATTGAACGAGTCTGTAAAAGTGACCCCTCAACTTTAGTATGTCCATGTGAACTTTGAAACTACTTGCTTATAGCACATTCTTGGAAGTCTCTATCCACTGATATCTACATTTTGTTACAGTTATTTGTACAGATGTTTTCTTTCTTAATTTGATTTATAGACTTTTAGGAGCAAAGATTACGTTCTATATACCTGATACCCCACATATTCTTGTATTGAATAACCACTGTAAAGAAATGTTGCCTTTCATCATTATCTTATCCAACAGACCTAAATACTCTCCTACTTTATGACTATGTCTGCCTGAATGGCCTGAAAATCTCTTTTTTTTTGGCTGGCCAGGCTAAACCCATCTATCTTCCCTTTTGTTGACTTATTCATTCAATAAATACTCCATGGGGCTTGAAGTCATGAGATCATCTAGAATTGCCAACCAAATTTAGAAAGTTGTGAAACTTTGTAAGAAATCCCTCTTCCCTCAGGGACGAGAGGAAGTATTAGTTATACTTGACTTCTTTGAGGTAAGAAGCTCACTGCACTGTAACCCAAAAACATGCCCCAGATCTCCAGCTGGAACTCCCACCATCAGTCCAGACCTTACCAACTGGGGTACTGGTATATCACCAACTACTCTAACCTCTGTAACAAAGTTGAAAACAGATTTAAGCCTTTGTCAATTAGGCCAGAAGTTTTCTTATTATCTAGATGTTTATTAGAAACATAGAATCTCGAGCCTCATTCTAGGCCTACTTCATATGTACGTTGAAGTTTGAGAAGCTCTGCTCCAAAAGACAGTAGATGGAGCATAGTACATTTCAGTGGCCAGTAGAGTCATCTTAGAAACTCTTTCTCCAGGAATTATGCACAACCAAAGCATCCACATACCTGTGGATCTGCCTCCAACACCACTGGGCCCGAGGTTAGGGATGGGCATCACGTCTCTCCCTGGAGATGCCCAGCACAGGCTGCACCTCCTGGGTCTTCTGCTGTTGCTGCTTCCAGAATCAGAATACCAGTCTCATGAGATTGAATTTGACTTGTGCAACCTGGACCACTAGAGGCTTGGAAGGTGAATTATAGCTTATATTTTGGGGGTAAAAGCACCCATAACGTGAAAAGTGCATTCAAAAAATTCCAGCAGCCACAGACATAACAAATATCTCCTAGGACCTGATATTAGGTACTGGGAAGAATATACATAAAATCAGAAAGCCTGGTATTTGAGTGATAAAAAAGGATAGGCCCAACACAGATATAAAGACAAACGATAGACATAATTCAGATATAGGGGCAACGGCATACAAAACACAAGGACAAAAAGCAATGAACAAGTTCAAATAAATATGAATGAGGAATTCTGAGTCTACAAATAGATTATGAGTTACCAACTGAAGAGAAGGGTATACAGAGAAAGGTATTGTTTTCTGTCAACTCAGATAAGTTGGAGCTGCATTTCCCAGAATCCTCTTTCCTGTGTGCTGTAAGTTGGAACTGGCCAAAAGAGAAACTGGTACAGATTCAGGCAGCTGACACAATGCAGTAGCTCTCGAAAAGTCTGGCTCAATGCTGTAGGACACAGATGCCCAGGTGCTCCAGTTCATCTGCCCTCTCCTGCATCCATGTCTACCTCTTCCTCCTTCCTGTGGGCCTGATGGCTAATGCTGACCAGCCCTTTCTATACTCTTCTAGCTGTGCTTCATGCTCACATCCATCCTCTGGATGCGGCTGGTGTTAAGGGTGCTGCTTAGTGAATGCTCCTTAATCCTCCAACTCTTCTTCTATATGTCTCCAGCTTGTCCCACAATTGTGTAGGCCAAATTTTTATATAAATCCCTTATTCCATAATACTCAGAGTGCTTCTGTGTCCTCAGCTGAATCTTAACTAATATCTACAGCTACCAGAATTGGCTCTGGGTAGTAGAGCTATAAGGATATGAATCTAGAAATGTTGATCAGATTAAATTAGACTCAAAGGCATTATTGTCTCTGCATCCAGTGGTAAGAAGACACTGGCTGCCTATGGTACACTGGGAAGGATGAATATATTGGGCTGAACAAAGAAAATCAATTCAAGCCTTTAAAATCTCAGTTCCAGGTCTGAGTGAAAGACTGGAAAGCTTTAACATCTGAGTCAAGTTGGCTAAATCATAACTGTGCTCCCCAAAAGGCAAGCACAGATGAATCAGAGGTGAGTCATTAACCAGCCCTCCTGAAGTACTCATCCTGCAGGCTGGACCTTCCTGCGAACCTGGTACTGCAGCCAAGTCCATGGCCAGAGTAAGAATATAGAGGGCCTGGTGCAGATGTCCAAGGACAGCTGCCATCTCCTCATAGCCACTCCTTCCAAAGCCTCAGATTTAAAAGGCGAACTCAGATACTAGTCCTGCAGGTGGCTGGATTACAATTGCAAACTGAATTCATAAGCTGTAAGATCTAATGTCCCATGTGCTTTTGCTATTTGCTTTTACTAACAGAACTGTGTTTTATAAGTATATATAAATTTTAAAAATGAGAAGAAATCAAGAAGTTATATCCATATGAATATGGCAATATCTTAAACTTTTAAAACTTCCAGGAATAATTTATTCAATCAATATAAAAATATGAAGGATATGAATAAATGCAAATCAACTGAAATAAAGGAATGGGGAAAGTTGGATTAGGTTTTTCCAACTTACCACTGAATTTTGGGAAAAGAAATTAGCCGATTCACTGCATTTTCCATTTTATAGAGTCATGGAATTTTAGAATGGGAAGAAGCTCTTATAAAGTGCTCTGGTTTACAGCCATCCACACATACTTTCTATATATTCTTGTTCTGTTGTTCCTTGTGCTTCGACTTTGGTCATTAAAATTGTCTTGATGATTTAGCATATGAAAAGTATAAAGTCACAGGAAGAGTGCCCCTCACTGAGGTTTGGAGTATCCTTACCTCTGGGTTACATATAAAGTGGAGAGACACACAGCTCAGCAGGGAGCACAGGAGATGCCACTAGCATGTTTTATTTCTTAATGGATGGTTAGATACACAGTCATTCCTTATCTTGCTTTATACCACTTTGTATGACTAAAATGTTTTATGAAAATGAGACGGTAAAAACATATTTAGCATGGGACTTACAAATAGATTTTTCCCTATTTTACCTTTGGTACAAAGGTTTTAATAAAAGACATTTTATGTTGGATAAAAGGTCTCAATAGAGCTAGTCAATAAATTGTACACAAAACAACCATCAGAAAACCTGGTTTCTGCAGAAATGCTTTTTCAAGATTAAAATAAAGTTTTATAGATGAGAATTTTGGAAGATATCTTTTTTGAGCAGACACAAAATAACTTATTTTGGCTGCAAGCAATGCATGAAATTGTCTTCCCTTCCCCTCTCCCCTACAGAGAAGAAACAACAGTGACATTGAATGATAAGAACTGAATTCTGGCCAAAACTCTGGCCTCTGCTCACTGTGAGGCTTCTGCTCAGGAAGGACTTGGAAGGCTTTTGCTGACTCAAGAAGTGCCAAAGGGAAGAGGAGGGGACTGGCACTCACCAAAAAGAAGAAAAATTTTTTAAAAATCAAAATCACCATTGTTTCTTCTTACCCAAATTATCGTCCTTAAGGAAGAAAGATCAAGAGGAAAAAGTGGGCTCTCCAAACTGTTAGAGCATCCGTTTCTTTTCCTGATACCAAAGCAGTTCTAGCTTTTGTAAATGATGATACATGGGCCACTTTTTAGCTCTATCTTTGGAAAATTTCTAAAGACAGCGTCTCCTAATCATTCCTCAAAAAGCTCACTGCTCACAGACACATGGATTTTGTTTATTCTTGTTTGACTTGGTTTTCGCATTTTTCTACATTGCCTTAAGGAATGACTTTGAGGATGATTTTTTTTTCTGGGAAAAATGAGTAAGTAAATACAGAAGTCATATATACATGAAATGCAAGAGTATAAATCAGTGGGACTCTCAAGTGTTTTTTAAAAACCTTTGTCTCCCCAATAGTTTCTCTAAGAAAGATTCTATTTCAACAGCAATTTGTGTCTCTAGACTACTGAAGTATGCTAATTTCTAGCCTTGAATTGGTCAGGTGTTCAGTTACATTGTGAAATATTATAACTATAGAGAAAAATGTCCCAAAGGCATAAAACCATTTTAATGTGAGCTTTTCCCACAAGAATATGAAATGCAGTCTATCAGCTCTATGGTGCATCTTTCTCAGGGGTGGCTAATTCATTACCTGCTGCCTGGAAAATTCAACTGTGCAAAGGATTTTTTTTGTTTTGATTTGTTTGTTCTTTGGCTACAGAGTTTTCTTTGACTTTCGAATTTATTCCATTTATTCATGGAATTTTGTGCTGGCTTTTTTTTCCTCTTCTGTTTGAGGCCCTTGTATATCAAGGTGTGTGGCATTCAGTTTTAAAATATCCTTTCAAGAAACACCATAAAAATGGTCTGAAAGCAGGATTTCATTTTAGCTTCCAAGCTTAAAGAAAGCTGTAAGCAAACTGAATAAATAGTCTTCATATGACTTATGGTCATCCAACAGCTACTTAAAAGAATACTTTAAGTCTATTCTAAAAAGTTAGAAAAAATGTATAAGAGAAAGGACTCTAACAAATGTGGAATGGCTCTGTCTGGATGCTTCTTCCTGCCTGTCCTTAGTGTTCGGCTACTTTTCCACTAAATTGCCTGAACAGCTGACACAAAACAAAATGCTACCTATGGTTGACCAAACATTTCAGTTTTGAAGAACAAAATACATATCTCACAAAACAGCAGTGGAAAAATAAGAACTGAATTCTAGGTTCTGAGTTCCTTTTAGGCTGGAGCTTCATGGATAAGAATATTAATTATTACAGTATACAGAGAGATGAGGGCGACAGTAACTTTTGCAAGCCTATCTGGCTAAGACTGAAAAACAATTACTCCTCTCTTGCCTTTCTCCCTTCCTGCTGGCACACATTTTTTGATTTACAATTTAGTCACAGTTGCTTAGGCAGCTACCTATATTTAGTTGGAAAAGTAGGGAACTTTAATGCTTATTTTTTGAAGGATCATTTTCACTAAAAGAGATGATGCAGTACATGGAGGAAAAAGTAGATACGAAAGGTGTTTTGTTTTGTTTTAGTTAGGGGACATTATAACATGTTTATAACTTTATGGAATTCTGTTCCCACAGAATGGGACATTTTTTTTTCCAGTATCAGGGATCAAACTCAGGAACTTGCACTCATGAGGCAGGTGTAGAGCCACTGAGCTAAATCCCTGGCCCAAGAAGTGGAAATTTATAGAGTCCCGGGGAAAAGAAGGAATGTTCTGGAGTGGAGGTCTTATACAAGAGAAGAGGTGGCACCCAGTGCACGGTCTGAAGGGGTAAGAAGCAGGTAAAAGTGTGGACACTTCATGCCCAGGATTAGGCAGACACCTAAGTATAGGAATGCAAGTGATAACTGGCTGATAGGTGTGGTAGCAGAAATACATGACAGGATTTTCAGTGAGATAGAAAGAAATTAAGGTTATCAACTGAGAATGAAGATGAAGAAAGAGGCCTTAGAATTTTGAGGAAAGGGAAAATGAGTGAAATTGCCACCCAGAAGAGAATGATGGACTTAAGGAGGGATGTAGGATGGATGGGTTTGCCTAGCAACCAGCAGAACCCACGTAAGGACGGCAGTCATTGACTTCTAGGGAGTCCAAGCAACACGGTGGGTTTTTGTTTGGGGAGTTTTGCTGTTTTTACCTCCTGCCATAGTTCACTGTGTGGACATAAGGTTGAATTTGTGCAGCTAAGATTTTCTTTTTTTTCTTAGTACATGTTTGCAGTAGATAATGATTACATTCCTTGTGTAGAGTTGGTACATGTACATAACACATCTTAATTCCCTTTTTTAATCTCTTTCCTTCCCCCCCTCCATCTCTTGATCCCTACTTCCTATTATCTATGTTTTATTTTCCTCTTTATTTATATCTTGAGTCTCTCATGTAAGAGAAACCATGTCATATTTAAGATCATATATCTGATTTATTTCATTTAACATTAGGGCTTCAAGGTGCATCTATTTTCCTGCAAATGATTTTCTAAAGGAAACAATGAAAAGAAGCAAGAATAAAGCAGTGGAGCTAAAGATTGTGATGATGATGACAGTTTTGATGGAAGACCATGGAACCTAAGTTTAATAACGAAAGCAATAGAGACAAAAAGGAAATGGGAAATAAAGGAGTAAAATCAATGGATTGTTTGTCCCAGTCAGGCCATAGAATTGTTTGAGCCAAATTTTAGATGGAGCAAGTTAGAAAAAGGAGGTTTTCAGAGAGTATGATGCTTGAAATTGTTATCATGAAAGAGTTGTTGGTAATGAAAAGGGATACAGAATGCATGACCACAGGAGTCAAAGATGAAGATGTGATGAAGAAGAAGGAAAGTGGAAGACGGGAACTTCAAGGGCAGGTTACCAGAAGAAGTATTTATATAGATATTGATATGTTCCTATTCGTGAATTATGAATGGAAAGCCAGAAAAGCAAAGCTAGAATTTTCTAGTGATTAGAGAAAGAACCCAAAGCTCTGTGGCCAACTGCAAAAGGAGGAAGTGTGGGTGTTACAGTCTGAAGATCAGAGCAGCAAGTCTGGAAGCTGTGGGGAAGGAGGAGGAAAATGAGCTAGAAGTGGTGAGGAGAACCAAGGAAGATCCCTTCTGCACACACCCTGACCTGCAGAAAAGGGGAGTGAGAGAAAGCAGTCCCTGGATTTAGTCTCCCTTGCATTTCTGGAGGAATTTCTATGATTTTACACATATAGCCTTATGATGTTTTGCTCTTTACAAGTTTTATATTTTCCTCCTCTTTCCATCGTGATGTTATGCTTACAATTGCAACTCTTCCCATGTGTCTGTCAGGCTATGGAAGTAGGGATGAGGAATAGAAACTGGAATAAACTTACCAGTTCATGAAGTCAAAAATTTGGTTCTTGTGTTTGGTACTTCTTTTCTTACAGTACTTTAACTTTCACCAGTTCTGGCTCCAAGAGTGGCTGGAATATAGGGAGAGGGCTTGAATTCCACACACAAATGTTATCTATCAATCCTCCAACCACCCTACATAAAATGAAATAATATTTTTCAATATAGACCCTTCACATTTCTCAATGTTAATAAAGTGTGAACAAAAGCATCTGGAAATAGAAGCTGCTACTTTAATTGATTTGTAACATGCAAAATATGCTTGCCATGCACCCAAGTCTGCCCATCACCATGCATTCCAATTCTCCACCCAAAACCCTGCAGTAAAAAAAATTCTGCAGTGACTATTAACTGTCAGCAAGCTTTCACTAGCGTGTAGCATAGATGTAGATGAAGCTTAATTTGCAGATATAACAATTCCATTTCTGACTATGAACTTGATCTCCCTTGAATTAAATTCAACTAAATTTAGTTTTAAAAGCACTGGAAGAGTGTGTTTGTGCAGTTGTGTTACTTGAACCCTAAATCGATGTTATAATGAGGTTTCAAGAACACTTTGTGTTTTAACAAATACGGTAAATTGAATCATTTTGAAACATTTTTTCCTTTCATAAAATCATATGTGATAAGCTCATGCCAAATGTAACCTAGCATTAACAAGACTTTCTTTAGAATCAATGAAGTCAACAGAATCAGAATCAACTGAAAGTAAGCCCCTTTCTAACACACTTTGAAATTCATGTTAATTCTTGTGAGGGCTCAGAGTTGTCCAAAACAAGGGAAATATGCTGCCCTCACCTATTTTACTTGGCTTTAAAAATAGGAAATTAGAGAAACTGGTGACTGCCCTACACCTAGTTGCTTAATGTATGTGGGGGTGGGGGTGGAGATGTAGAAGGAGATGAGATACAGAAATAAAACCACAAGAGGGTCAGAGGGAAAGCTCACCCTGCAGGCTCCCTTCCCCACCACCATAGCAAACTTCCTGAACTCCAGGCTGAGATTTGCTTAGACTTGTGATTGGAAAATGGTGGCAAGGACACAGAGAACTTGTGGGCATCCCTGTGAGTCAACATGATGGAATGTCCTGGATGTTTCATTTGGGAATTCAGAGAAGAAATTCTTTGTAGAATTGTTTGATTTCTTTGTAGGTCATTAGGTGGGTCATAAAGTAATTTATGGATTAATTTCTATGTCAATCACTCTGTTTTACACACATACTCTCACAGGCACACAAATTACAGAACAGGTTTAATTTTTTACAGGTGTTTTTAGCCAAAAACCTCCTAAGTGGTTAAAACACTGAGAATATACACAAACTCAATTTTAGAACATATTGTAAACATAAAAAATTGATTTTTAATTCATTTTGTGGGTCTCAGAAGTTGAGTATGAAAATGCAAAGGGAATATAAGTAACATACCACCAACAAGTTAATGACTATATGCTGAATTAATTTAATAAAATATAATATTGAAATATATATATACTGCACATAAATTCCATATTTATGATTTCAATAAACTTATAATAAAATCCCAGTGCAGCCTTGCCATATTATTAAGTTTCATTTCCATCTTCAACTGCCTACTTTTAAAAATATGTAATATTACCTTGAGCCATTTGGCTTTTATGTGGCAACTGCATTTACCTTAAGTCATCCCTAGAGGAAGATTGACTCATTTATTTCATTCTGAAGGAAATGGATTTCTGCATCAGAATGAAATAAAAATGATTAAATATGAATTGAATCACTTAATCCTGTTTCTTGGGTCAAAGTACATAATTATCTCCCATGCTAAGTGTTATATGTGCAAAATCCTGTGCTAGAACTTATGAGTAGCTTAAAAATGATGAGTTGTGAGAAAAAGGCGACAAAGGCCACAAATATTATAACAATAGCAGAGGCTTGTGGGAGCTGTAAGCTCACCAATCCTCTATTAGTCCACCAGACACACGTGCACAATCCATTGGGTTCTTTTTTTAATTCTTTGTGTCAAAATTCAAGTCATCTTAATAAAAAAAAAAACCCACAGTTGCAAAATAAACACAAGAGCCTGGCCCTCCTTTGTGTGTAGCAAGTAGGAAATCAGATAGCCCCCCCTACACACACACACTCACGCGCGCATCAGTTTGCTGCATTCCAGGGTTGCCTGGGAGAGGAAATAAAATGAGAGAGGAGGCAGCACAGAGATGAGATTTGGGAAACCTTACAGAAACCAGGCTTTTCCTTTTAGTAGCTGTTTGACCTAGACTGAGTCACTAACTCTCTCTCAAGCTCATTTTCCTCATCTGTGCAGAAACAGCACATGGATTAAAGAAGGCAACATACAGAAACAGATGTGCACACACCTGCCACTGAGAAAACAGCACCCTTGCTTTGCCACATACTACCCAGGAACTGTCAGGCGCTTAGAGGCACCAGCACCAGTTGTGGTGGTGAATTCGTTCTGAGCTGGGGATTCTTGACATGACATACTTCAGGGGAGGGTGGCAGTCCCAAGATACACCTGTGGCCCAGAATGTCAGCTTGTTAGCGCCCCTTTTGCTGTCCTGTGTCTCTACTGGGATGATAAATCATGCAGTCACCCTTGCACTAGGAATTTTTGAGCTCTCCTTTCTTTAGGTGATGTTTGTTTTTCAGTACTCTGGGTTAAACCCAGGGCCTTTTGCACGAGCTACATCCCCAGCCTTTTTTCTTACTTCTGTGCTCGAACTTGCATTCCTCCTCCCTCAGCTTCCCAGATGCTAGGATTACAGTCATGCAGCACCATGCCCAGCTTCCTTGGGTGATTTCTGAGTGGCCAGATTCTCACACACATGGAGAGTTTCCTGGTCATTTTTATGATTTTGCTAAAGAGATACGGTCCCAGCAAGAAAGCTCCCAGTGGAGTCTGTTAGGAGTGGAATTGTGCTCTTCCCCCATTCATAGGCCGAAGTTCTAACCTCCACTATCTCAGAATGTAACTTCACTTAGAGATTGAGTCTTCATAGAAATTATCAAGTTAAAATGGGGTCATTAGGGTGATTTCTAATCCAATAGGACTGGCATCCTTATTAAAGGAGGAGTCTGGAGACAGATGAAGAGAAGGTGATGTAAAGAGACACTGAAGATGAAACTATGAATATGCCAAGGGAAGGAGTTTGGAGCAGATAGATCCTTGCCTCTCACCCCTCAGAATGACCAAATTTTGCTGACCCCTTATTTCAGGCTTCTCACTTCCAGAACTGGGAGACAGCAAATGCTCTGTTGGACAAGCCACCCAGTTTGTGGCTTGTTGCTACAGCAACCCTGGCAAAGTAGCCGAGTCCAAGGGAGGAAGTGCAGCTCTGGCCTTTTCTTGCTTTCTGAGCTTTTCTCCCTAAGAAAACACCACTTTCTGCCAGACACTGTAATTGCAATGCTACCAGCCACCCTACACATCAGGGGCTGGTAGCAGTGGTCCATGGGAACTCGAGAGAGGAATCTTTAAAAATCAAACTGTGAATAATAACACAAATGCACCATTAGCAATAATGACATTTATCAGAGTCGAGGGTTCTTTCCCTGAAAACTTTTCAGTATTGCCCCTCTATCTGCGGGAATTATAAATTATTAGCTCATTTATCTAGAAAGCATAACAGCACAGTATTGGGAGGAGTCTGCATCAGTGGAATTTGCCGGCCATTCAGAGGCCTGATAATTTCCTCTTTGTTCTCTAATGTAAATATGTGCAAGTTACATAAATCAATCGTAGTTTTAAAGCAATATTTTTCCTCATAGAAAAAGCAAAATGCTCTTCCAACAACTCTACCATTTCACCACCTATCCCCCATCCCACATATACATACACAGAGGCACAAAGAATCTAAAACCAGAAATTTGCCATTTATATATATTTGTACAATTTTATTTTCTACCTTTTCAGTTACTTGCAGGTCATAACAACATACAAATAGTTGGATATAAACACAGGGGTTTTTTGTCTACTTACAACCTGAAACAGAGCCTTCAGTTAGCTAGAGGCCCTCAGAGGACACAGGCTGGCTGAGCCACGTCAGAGTAAAGGTTACTTCAAAGAAGGAGAAGGAAGAAAGATGTAAGGGAAGTAGGTCAGTGGCAATGAACGTTGTCTAGCCCCCTGTGGCGGCTAACAAAGAGTGTCAAGATGGTTGGCTTTTGGATCTGCCTAAAAGATTGGTGATAGCCCTTCCGGGTGTGTCTGGGTACAACATGGAGGGGTGGCCTTGGGTCTGTGTCTGATCCCTGGCCCTTCCTCTCTGGCACTGTTGCCCTGCTCTGCTTCACAGCTACTATGAACTAAGCAGCTTTACTCCTCCACACCCTTCCCCTATGATACTTCTGCCTTGAAGCCAGCTAACCATTGACCGTTCCTCTAAAATCATGAGCTAAATTAAACACATCTTTAAGTTGGGTATTGTGTCCAGCAACAAAAAATCTGACTACTAAGCCCTCTTATTGGCTAAATCAACACAAACGAGCACCTTCTATGTACAGGACACTTGCTGGGCACAGAAAATAGATGGGTGCAGGCAATAGATAGATGAATTAGGCCCATTTCTTGGCCTAAAGCAATTTTTCAGTTTCATTCATAAGTCATTCTCCATTATCGGAATGTGTTCTTGACTAGCCTGCATGTAATAATTCAGTTGGCCAGTAAACAAAGGAGGAAAAGGAGAAGTTAGAAGAGAAGAAAAACTATCTAAACCATATATCTATCCATATTTACTTTCTATGCCCTCAGGATGCAAACCCTTAATTGTAATACTGTTACACTTACGCAATTAGTATATATAACTCATATCTAATAAAGTGTTTATTAAGTAGAATGAGCTAAATCCATGAAGTGTTTACAGAATCTATTATTCACAAGAATGTGTAGAATATGGCACCAGAATGCCGAAGACTAAAGGAAGAAGTTGTGCTTTCAGTCAATAAGAATTTATTCTCTAATCAACCTTTTTTATACTTAGGAGAAGATGAGATCATTAAAATAATTTAGTTTGAAGATATTCACATAAATTCTTCAGTGTTACAAGTAAAGGATTTCAAAAAGAGACAGGAAAATCTTTTGGAGCAAAAGAAAATGAAACACTTGGGGGGAAAGAAAAGAAAACTCTACTTTGTTACCATTCATTCTAAGGCCATATAAACCTTCTTCCCTTTCCTGGAACCTACCTACCCACTTCAAATATTGATATTCAAAAACCTGCATTGTTTCATTAGATCTATTGTGGAATTATTTTCAAGTTTACAGTTCTCATAGACCAGTAGATTTATAGCTACATAACAAGTCCTACTAGGCACTAGAAATTTCTCCAAGAATCTGGTCTAAGAGGGTAGCTTCTCCCTAGGGGAATATTAACCTGTTTTCAGAAACCTTTTGCTTTTGAAGGCCACTGCTTCCATCTCCAAACAGATCTTGGCTATAAAAATAAATGTTCTTTGTATTGAGCTGAAAACTCTCTACCTTCTAGTCATAATATTTTATGAAGCTTTCATTAATAAAATCATACCAAATTTGATTTATTTAAATAGAAATAATAGAAGTAGAGACATAAAACTAGATCTAAATTTATACTATTTGTGTAGTTTTATAGATGCTAACCACTCTATGACTTTAAAGAATTATGAAAAGTATAGGCAAGATTTAGCCCTTAATGAATATTTTTATTACACTGGTTATTATAATTTCTGTAAATTAAGGTAATGAAAGAAGATAATTACAAAGTCCCAAAAAGACACAAGCATATTAATACAAGAGAACAGAACAGGAACAAATACATATGCAATATAAAATATACATTAATAAAACCAAACATTAGTATGAATTTAAAAAGAAACAATTCTAGGCACAGAACTTTGATTTACATGTAAGTACAAAATAAAACAATCTCCAAGACAGCTAAGCTGTATATATTTTTGTAGTGCAAGATGCTTTTAAAAATAAATTGAAAAAAAATTAGAACAAAGCAATATTCCTTGTATTCTGTTAATAATACAGAATAAAGAGGCTGTTTTATGCTCTGATAATGTTTAGAGGTTGTATAAGTTTAATTTATAAATAATTTTGAAATGTTAAAAGAGACATAGTGGGAGTTTGTTCTGTAAATTAAACAGCAATTTGATCTCAATGTCATGAAACATAAACTTTCACCTGTTACTAATTTTCTCCTTAGCTACAAACTCATTGTTTGTTTAAATGAAAAGAGAAAAGCATCTTGATGCTGTTTAGATAGTCCAAATAGAGAACAAATTGCAAAGGTCCATGTAGGCTACAAAGCAAATAAAAGAACTTTTCCAAGAACATGTTGAAAAGTCCTGCAAGGCTACATATGATGAGGAGACCTAAAGTACAGCCCCACATGGCACATGGAGGAGATGCAAACAGGACCTCAGTAGTACATCTGAGAATAATTCTTTTGTGTGGACTATTTTTAACTGTGGACTCGTAACAAACTTTGAAAATTGAGCCCCGTATTACAAAAAGTCTTCCACAAACTCTGCCAGCGAAGCAAAAAAGTATTTTGTGTGGTGCCTTTGGTTTTTGTTTTATTATTACAGGGGGTATGTTGGATTGTGTATGCATAATTGTGTGTTTGTTTATAGTTTATGAATATGCGTGTAATTTTGGCATTAGCTTGCATTCACAACAGCAGCCTAAACCCATGCCCAGAAATAGCCCTTGAAATGTCTATAAAATGACTAGAGGATCAGTCTAATGTGGGCTATTCACATCAATGACTATATCGTGGCCATAGCTTCAATATTGTTTTTATACTTTGAAAGCAAAAGTCTAGGTCCGTGTGTCCAAACTGGCTGACAATTAGACCTCAAGACACTCCAGCCAAGGAATGATAAGAAAATAATAAGAAAAAAATGCCTCCTGCAAAACATAAGAACAATTTGAGCCTTGGCAAAGAGTAGAGTTCAGGTTACCTTTTCATAGACAATAATCAGATGGCTCTTTATTATGGAACTCCTTTTCCAGACCATGCTGGACGAATCTTTTTCCCTCTTCCCTCTCTCTCTCTTTCTTTCTTTCTCTCTCTTTATTCTCCTCCCTCTTTTCTCCTGTTTATCTCACAAGCAACAAAAGCCCCTCCTATTTTTAAGTTTTCCCTCAATTCTTTTAGCGCCCATCAAGACAATACCATATCTCGCTGATGTTAATCTCTAAGCTTCCTGAATTAGTGGATTGTATTATGCCCCATTTTCTCACAGCTTGTCAGGGACAAAATACAAGCTTCCTTCCACCTCTCTTGAGGGTGCTCCTCTCTCAAGTGTGCTTAGTGAACGTTTAGTTGACAGAGCCCCTTCCTCATTTCAGGATACTCATCTTGCTACCCTAAAAGTTACTGGATTTTCTGAATTTCTCTTCCTGTGGTTTCTGCTAATGTGCTTTCTGCAGTCTCCCAGGACTTTGACAATCTTTTCCTTACATCCTTTTTCTTGTTATTTCTTCCTCTCCACAAATTTTCGTTGTTCCTAAAATAACCTTACCTTGGCAAAATTCTCTGTTCATTCTCCCCTTGCTCACTTGGTGCCTTACTCAGTTCTACAGCTTCAACTCACAGCTCAATTCAAAGGCTTCCCATTCTTTTTCATACTGATTTTCCTTTTAAGCATCAGGCGCACATTTTCAGCTCCACATGAAAGTTACACCTGGATACTCCACCAGCACTGCCATGGATTGAATATGGTTAGCGTGGGACTCCAAGTGTTCATGTGTTGAAATTGAGTCCCCATTGTGAGGTATTAACAGGATGGAAATGTAATATGACTCTGGTGTTTAGAAATGAGACCTTTGGGAAGGGTCTGGGATTAGATAACGTCATTAGAATGGAGCCTCATGATTGAATATTCATGGCTTTATAAGAAGAGAGAGACCAGAAAATACAGATACAAACACACACACAGTCTGCCCCCGCCCCCCGGCTCTCTGTCTAGCCATGTGATGCCCTGAACTATAGAAGACTGACCCATTGATTATGCCCAAAGCAGGCTATAAGCAGTGCAGGCTATAAAGAGTTAACCCCACAATTGGCTTGTTTATAGAAATGAGTCTGCCCAAAGCCTACATGCTGAGGTCAGAGTGACTCTTACTCAAATTTTGTTCCCAGAATTAAAACCTTTTTTACTAAAAAGACAAGGCTAATTATTAACCACAATCTCTATTTTGTCTGTTCTGTTCCTAATTCAGAAATGCATTGTCCTTTTCTTTATAAGCCTTGCCTGTATCAGCAATGTATCCATAGCAACTACACATAGTCCCTTCATGTAGCCCCTTTACCTCAATCTAACTACGATGTCACCAATAAATATCAACAGCTCTGGGTGTTCAGGGCCTTTGCTTGCTCAGGTCTCTGGCTGCAGCAGCAGTGGTCATCCTGGCTCCCCATATCTCTTTCTCTTTAACTCTGTCTCTAGTCTTTCTAAGTCTAAATCTTTCCTCTCGCCATGTGTTGTAGGAGTTTGAGTTTTAGGAGCAGGAGATTGGGGTCTACTGCAAGGGTCTCTAGTACTGGACCACCTTGGGACTAGGTCAGCAAGAGGGCTATAACTAGATACAGGCCCTCAAACCTCCTAAACTGGGAGCAGAATAGACCTCATCATTGGAGAAATGCATAATGGACTAATGTAACCACTTAGTCCTCTTTCTGGGACCTCTGTCCCATTCACCTCCACAATTCACCCTCATTGTCACCATCCTTGGATTACTCACTTTTCTGTTGCTGAAACACAACACCCAACACCCACAATTTAGCGAGGAGAAATTTAATTTGGCTCACAGTTTCAGGGGATTCAGTCCATGCTCAATTGGCTCTAAGGTAGAAGCATCACAGCTGAAAGGGCTGGCAGAGCAAATATGCTTATTTCAGGTAGTCAGAAAGCAGAGCAGGAAAGGGACTAGGAACTACATACAGTACCTAAAGTCAAGCCTCCACAGTCTATCCATACACAGCCAAAAGTATGATTTGCTGATCTGCTAGACATTCTTAATCTAATCATGTTGACATATCAGGATTAAGGTCACAATCCCAGCCACGAGCTTTTCCCCAGGCCCCAGGAAGAGCTGCTCAGCTGCCTCTATACCCCTATCCTCTACTTTTTTGCCTGTTCTGCCTTCAAATACATTTTTCAAAAGCACCACCTTGACCATATGTCCCCTTTGGTAAAACTTCCAATACCACTCCCCGATTCCTACAGAATAAAGCCAAAATCTCTTTTTGTAGCATTCAAGAGCAGCAATCCTGTTGACACTTTCCACCTCACTTCCTCTGATTCCCATCATATATCCTTCATTTTCACTGGCCTGAAAGTGAAAGGGCCCTCTATACTTTCTCAGATCTCTTCAGTTATGCATCGTCTCCAGCCTGGAACACCTTTTTATCTGTCCCTGCCATTTCTAACTCCTGATCCATCCTACAAAGTCAAGTCTGACTATAGCTGACCACACAATACTCCCTCACATACACTCACAGCCCACCTACCAGACTCACTGATCCCCTGTCTGCCTTGTGTACATTTGTGTACAGGTATTTATGGATACATCCTAAATCCCTCAATAAGTTCCTTGAAGGCCAGAAATATGTATCTCCATGGCATTTACTATAGTGTCTGGAATAGGAGAGTTTTGTTCCTGGGTTTATTCTATTAAAAAAAAAACATGCACTGGGGCTAATGATGTGGCTCAATGATAGTGCTTACTGAGCATAAATAAAGCCCTGAGTTCAATCCCCACCACCACAGA
The DNA here is from genome assembly GCF_000247695.1 of Heterocephalus glaber. The sequence goes on from NW_004624816.1 coordinate 9,649,738, forward strand.
AACAAGAAATCATTCCCTGAGCAGAGTCCTGTGCATTGGATAAGCAGTAGGGAATGAAACACAGTCCTTGCTTATGGAAGTTACATTTTAGATTTAAAAGAAATGTTTATCATTTTAAAAAAATCTTAAGAATAAAATGGTTTAAGACAATATTTAGTTCCCTTAATTGTTAATATTATGAAATTAGAGTTCAGTGTAAAGCCTTTGTGTAAGTTGAAGGCATTATTATTTTATCATAGAAAATGCAAGTGGGTTTCTGCTCAAGAAACAAAGATGCAAGACTTTGACGTGGCTTTTCTAGCATCACCCTATGATCCTCACTCCTGTCCTTCTACTGTCTCTGACTTTGAATTTTCTTCTTTTTTTTCCCATTAAGTTTACTGGTACATTTTCGGTATAAAATACAGTTACATTCATCACTGGGATCTTGTACCTTTACATGAGTATCTTGGTTCTTATTTTTTTCCCCTTCCCTTG
>NW_004624816.1:9650778-9699754 GCF_000247695.1 Heterocephalus glaber
ACAAACTATTGGAAGTCAGATCCTGCAGGATGTAGAAAGTGGTTTTGTTATAGGGATGGCAGTGTTGGTTCGGCATTGGAAGATCCACCCCCAAAAGTCATCATTTTAACAGAGGAAAGGAAAAAGCCATATGATCCTGTCACTAGTTGGATATTTTCCCTTATAATTTCTTCTTAAAGTTTTATACTTTTAGGCTTTCTAATTTAGGTTCATAGATCGCTTCAAGTTATTTTCATGTATGGAAAAAAAGGGTTGAGGCTAATTTTTTATATACAGATACCAGGTGTTCTAGTCCCATTTGCTGAAAACACTCTCTCTTCCTTGGCTCTTGAATTGAGTTTCTATTCTATAAAATGCTAATGTTAAATAATCTTTCAAAACTCAGTGGACCATATATGTGTGGTTCTATTTCTAGATTCTCTGATTTGTTCCAATGAATTTTCTGTTTTTGATCTCATTTCTGCTCTGCTTCTTGCCACACCTAGCTGGGATTAAATTGAGGCCTGGCCTTGTCCTCAGGCTTTGAACTTACTCCATCATAACTTCAGCTGCTCATCTGGACTTTATAAGAGTCCTAGTCATTTTTTTAAGCTTGATTATGTTTGTTTTTAAAAACAGATAAATGGATGACCTTGAGGAGCAAAAGTCACATGGAGGCCAGTTCTGCAACCCACCGATCAGAGATCTTAGACATCCATGGTCATATTGACTGATGCAACAATGTAAAAAGAGCCTGCATTTCTGGGTGCAAGGTGGTGATGTTCCCTGCAGATCCATAGGACATGACCACGTGCTGGGATCTGCTTCTGCCTTAAGCTTTACAACCCAAGAACATTTTGTCTCCAGCTTGAAGCAGTTCTCCTTGCTCCTTCCCTCTAAGTCAGTGCAGCTTCCTTAGAAACAATACCCTTATCCATCAACTGAGACTCGGGGTCATTCCTCGGTCTAACAGAGCAGCATTTTCTCAGGCCCTTTGTTCCTCTTCCCTTAAAACATTTCTTCACTTGTCAAGTTTATTCAAGGATTTATTACCAAATGAATAGACTTATAGGCTATCAGCAATATTCCAAGGTGCTAATTAAAGACACCTGCTTTTCACCATGAATTGTTTTACATCACATCCCAGTAAGACGAGCAGAAGCATCTTCTTCTAGGAATTAGGAATTCTGAGATACAGAAGATGTATGGTGAGGTCTTGATTTCATTTGTTCTCTAGGATCAACAGAAAGCTCTTATATTTATTTTGAGTAAACTATCTTTGGAGCTTCAGATACAATTTATTCAAGGATGCTGCACACAGCAGGAATCTGCCTCAAATAACTATCCCTGTTACCTTCTTGTTTCCTACATAAATTCCTCTGTGAAGGACAAAAACAGGGCTTCTTGTTCCTTTTAAGGAAATGATTTTTTAAAAAAAAGCCCAGCAAGCTTAAAATGAAACTCAAAGTCAGCAGTCTTAGAAGTACTATATCAGGCTATAGATGGGGCTAAAATCAGGGCTGAATTCAATAATTTTATATCATCATCCCCTTTACCACATGTATTGTAGAAATTTGGAAATACCTTCTCCTGGGACTTTCTCAGTCCCTTGGAGAATGTGAAGAATTTTTAGAACTTATATTAACTCTTTCTGACTATACTGGGACCAATTTAATAATTGAAAGATGATGATAATTTACTAAACAGTCCCTGGCTTAACCTGAAGATAACAGTGTAGTTTTCAAAAGTACTCATCTTGTTATCCTCGGAGCCATCTCCATGGCATAAATCTCAGCACAAATATATAAGGATGCTACGTTTTCTCAGGCCATAACTCTCTAGGCAGAGATAAGAGCAAAAGAAATATTAATCTCCAGCTTGGTTCCTGCTATGGAAAAATCTATCAGTCTCCAAATTTCTCCTACCTAATTCAGAGAATTCTGAGAATGTCTCACAAATATTCACGAAGAATGAGTTTATGGCTGCACATGATTACCATATTAATTGACATATTACATAACAATATGGATTTTAGCAAAAGCATAATTCTATGGCAGCTTCTTATAACCCTTCATTCAATAACTTTTTTTTCTTTTGAGCATTACCTGCAGACCAAATTGCTGGGTACTAGGGATTAAAAGAGTGAGTTCCAAAGATCTGTCTCTGTCCTTGAGGAGTTTGCAGGCTTCCCCTTCTTGCTGACCTTCCTCCTGCTTGCCAAGCCCACATGACTCCTGTGTATGACCCATTACCCCAACGATCTCTGCAGCCAGTGAAGAAGCAGCCACCCCTACCTGCTTCCTCCCTTGCATTTTACTCAGCCACTTGGCCAGCACACAGAGCACCTTGAAGTTTGCTTGTCATTTTTTTTCTTAATGTGGTTCAGGTTCCCCTGCAATGGGCCACAAAACAGTTCCACAGCCATTACATTAAACTGCACTAAAAACTACCCCTTCCCCAGAAAAAGTGACTCCAGATCAAGTGTATTACTTTCTCTGCTATTGGGATAATCTGGAGTTCAACATCTGCCTCTCTGTTCTGGAAATAGAGTGGTACCTTCGTTCACAAATTTGATTCTTTCCATGATTCTGGTTGCAAACTAAGTTGGACAAGAACCAAATCAAATTTAATGGTTAGGTTCAATGTTGACCTTAGGAGGAAATTTGATTTGGTTGTTTTCCAGATTGGTTTGCAACCAGAACTGTGGGAAGAATTGAGTTCATAAACCAAGGTACCATTGTATCAAGAAATCAGGAGATCATCTCTTCCTTGTGATTGCTATTTGAAATAAATTACTTGTTTACAAAATTTAGTTAATTCATCCATATTAAATATCCAATAAAATGATAGTACATTAGTTAGCTTTCCATTGCTATATCAAAATATCTGTGATAAAATAACTTAAAAAGAGAAAAGGATTATTTTGCCTCATAGTTTTGGAGAGTTTAGTCAACTGTCACTTTTCCACATTGCTTTTGGGCCCTTGGCAAGGCAGAACATTGTGGTGGGGAGTGTGTAGCAGAGGAAAGCTTCTCAGAATGCACTGTCTGGGAAGCAAAAAGAGAACGAAAGGGGCTGGGGTCCAGTAATCCCTTCAAATGATCTCACTTTCATCCACTAGGCTGTACTTCCTAAAGGTTGCACCCTCCCAGTAGTGCCATGGGCTGTGAAATAGGCCTGTAACATAAGGCTTTTAAGGGACATTTTGGATCCAAACCATAGCAGATAGGAAATATTTTAGGACTTTTGGATGAATAGATCATTTATTTGACTCATTTTACTGTACCACTAGCTACCTTGATGTTGCAATGACACTGCATCAATGAATCACAAGGTCTAATACAAAATTCTCTCCTCTTTCTTTAACGCCATCTGCAAACGTTTCAAAATACAATGCTTACAATGCCAAATGCCAAGTGGTTTGTTAAAAATCAGCTTATGTCAACAGACATTTAACAATCCCTGGAGAAGATAAAAATAGTTTTAATCATTGCCAAAGAGCATTGATATAATGTGGTGGGAAGGGGCATGAGGCGCCATGGCAACAGCAGCCCATCTTTTTACAAGCCAAAGGCAGAAAGAATTATAAAATTCAAACACAAATTGCCACTTCTTGGATAAACCAATGACCATACCATCTTCTTTTACTAGGATGGTTTACTAGGATTGGCCTTAACAATATATTTCTGGAAAATAGAACTAAATTATGTTAGCTTCAATCCCCTCTTTCCATCATATTGGAGCCCTTTCCTGGCCACCAACCCAATGCCTGTGTAACCTCTAAGACCTCCAGTAACTTCCAAAGGGTGGGATTGATCCTACTCCCGGACTCAATCTCCTGCTGTGAGCAATAAAGCTCTTTTTTTCTCACTTGTTTTCTGTTAGGCTTATTCTACAATATGCAACCACTTTACAGGAAAAAGAATGATTATATGACAGGTTCCTTTGCTGAAAACTTTTCTAGAGATCTAGATGAAGAGGACTTTTTGTCATTCACTGTCTCCCTCCACAGCCACCTGTTACTCCTTTTCACCAATTACTCACTTTCACCTGCTTAACCTTTTCAGGCAAGATTCTCAGAGCAAGACTAAGCTGAGTACCCTGCAAATCCAAGCACGTCCCAGGTACGTCTATAGGCTGGAGGATCCAGGAGCCTCATTGGGAGGAACAGCATTGTTTGGAGATTTTCTTTTTGATCACTAAGAGAAATGGAAAGAAGCAATCAAGAAACAGGGCATCCAAAAGACCAGAATTGATCATTTAACTACCCATAGAGAATGAGAGACCATCACAGCAAGAACAGGCCATTAAAGGAAAGCAAGATTTGCAAAAGTAGGCCAACTAAACAGTACCCAGGCAAGTGCAGAACCAGACCAGATATCTATTAAACACTCACATGGAGACTCTTCTATATTCTAAAGACCTACAACTTCAGTCACAGAAAACATAAATCTAGACAAAGCGTTAACATTGGTGCAGTTGCAAATAACATGTTAAGTGCTTTATAAATTGCTTTATTAAAAAAGACCTTTGCTTTAGTATACTTAACAATGAAAAGTTATCATCTTTTTAATAAGAGGAGGACCATTTTATACACATATATTGTATTCTTGAAGAAGAAATGGATTTAAATTGTAGAAAGATGAGTTTATTAAAATTCACTGCAATTCTCATGCCATTACATTCTGTAATAACCATCCTGCTTCTGCCATGTCCTCTGTCAGGATGCAGATGCAGCCGGGCCTCAGCTAGGTCAAAAGTGATGCTTCAGTGGGGACGAGGGGATGGAGGGGCTGAGGTCTGTGTTCCAGCACAATTCATTTTTAGTGTAAGGTTTGACTGAGCCATGTGAGTAAAAGTGTGTTTGAATTTTACATGTAAGATCCAACCTTTGAGCATAGTCCTGAATTTCAAATATATTAAATAAGGACAAAAAGAAAACAAGTACCCAGAAATATACATGTAAAATATGTACAATTGATATCCCAACCTGAGATACTCTGGAACCTGTACCCCTGTGTCCCAAAGATGAGACCTCATCTCCGGATGCCCCCCAGGATACAGGGTGAGAAGACTTCTCAAAGATTAGGGTGTTTGAAACAAGACGGCAGCAACAAGGTTTTACAAAGATCAAATCATTTGCACAATTTGATGACATTTTTATTTTTATTTTTATTTGTTTTATTTTGGGGGGTACCGGAGATCAAACTTGGGTCCTTGTACTTTCGAGGCAGGTGGCGAAACCACTGAGCTAAATCTCCAGCCCCTGATGACATTTTTTCTTGTGAGTTTAAAGTAAGAGTCTAAAAAAATTTTGTATGGGAATATAAAGCAATATCATATACATACATATATATTTATATGTCTCTTTTAAGGATATTTTAAGTCAAATGCCACCAAAAGGCAAAATACAACATAAGTTATTGTATCTATTTGTCCTTGGTACCATAATATTTCATGAAATTTTATCATTTGATTTCCAAATGAATTTTTAAACAAGTCCTTCCCTCTCTATTGATTCTGGAGATCTTGTGAAGGAAGAGAGACTGACTGGGTATAGATGCATGCAGTCCTTGTTTTCATTTTCATCGTTTAGATCTTTTTATAGCAATTTTTAAAATCAAATCTTGAATTTTCAACCACTCCTGCATCTGTCTATGAAGGAATTTTAAAGGACATAGGAATTTGTATTGCTTATTCCTAAGACAAGCCTTTTGAAAATGAAACATGATCTATTATTCTAAAGCTTTTGTGATTGTTTTTCTAGCCTAGAAAAGCAGGTGGTTAAGCTAACTGCATCGATGTTCTTATTTATAGGTGTTGACATCCACGCAAGAACACATGATATTTTCACTCTGCATCAGAATTAAATTATTAAACACTAGGTTATGGACACCAAAAATCTTTGAAAATGGATTTAGACATCCAATCAGTTAAATAAAGAGAGCTGTGTACTTTATCTAAAAAGACTCACAGAGGAGAAAATATTGCCTTTGGAAAAATTATCAATAGCTCTAGCAGTTGACAACTTTACCTAGATGGAGAAACAAACTTCCAGCACTCAGCTGATTCTTCCTGGGGCTTCCCTAAACTCCATTTTATAAGCATACCTTATTAAATCTCCCTAATGTGGCAGCTGTCTGGAGAGCCAAGCCAGAATGATGTAGGTAACAGTAACTTCTGGCACCAGCCTTCTGAGGAGTTATCGTGTTTGAGAAAGAAAACATTGTCAGGGTGGTAGTGTAACCCCCAGAGTAATAAAGTGGCCAGACACCTGGAAGCAATTACGTGCATGGTCGAGATTATCCATCATGCTTTGCTCACCGTCTCTCTTGCAAAGACCTTTGTTTTTACACTCTCAGTAGCTAACTTCTGGGCTGAAAAGCTTGTTTCACGAACAGTGTTTTCCACCGAGGCCCTTCCACTTACTGCCATTCCCACATGATGTCGATCATTTGTTTGCACAGCCGAGCGACAAACCTCAGAGCTGCTGTAATAATAAGTTGGTTACTCGGCTTACATGGGCTGCCGCATCAATCACACTACTGCCACGGCCCAAACAAGCGCCCTTTGCCCGCCAGCTCCACTTCGTGGAGCTCAGTCTGGGTCCCTCAAATGGAGCTGTTCAAACACGACTTACCATTCAGCGCTTAATTTAATATTTTTCTAAATCAGATTATTGCTTGTAAGTCCTGATTGTGAAGTTCCTTCTGACATTTATTTCCATCCACATCCCATTATTCACTAGGCCACTGGGCTGCAAGGGTATCATTGCAGCTGGGGTCCTGGAACCAAGAGAGGGCTTTTCCCCTCCAGTCAGGGTGCCAGACTGAAGAAAACAGCTGCATCTTCCATGAACGTGCTGGGGCCCTGGAAACTTGGACAGCTTTTCAATAGTTCCTCAAATATTTGTTGACTGAATTGAATAGCATTCTGGTCATGAATAAAAACCCCTGTGATTTAGTTTCAGGCTCTTAAGCTCGTACACATTTTCTGTAAGAGAATTTACATGTCATTACACTGGCTTTGTTAATATTTATCATTGATCATTTTATGTATTAACTCTACCTGAATGCCCACTACAAGGAAGCCCATGTTGCTTAGCACAAGTTTTTGCAGTTGTTTTGTTTCTTCCCCATGTGGTATTTGGTTTTTCTTTTTTTTTTTTTTGGTACCGGGGATCGAACTCAGGTCCTTGCGCTTGTGCAGCAGGCGGCGAAACCACTGAGCTAAATCCCCGGCCCCCCTAGTGTGGTATTAAAGTGCCTAAAAAGTTCTCTGAAACCTGCTAGATTGATTGTTTCCTAAGAAATCTTACAAATAGAATGTTTCATAAAACCCATGTTTAGGAAAGTGAATATGATTTTTTTTTTTCTTTTGGTTGCGGTGGGGAGAATCCACAGCCTTCACACTGAGCTACATTCCCAGCACTTTTTTCTTTTTTCTTTTGAGGTAAGGTCTCACTAAGTCACTAAATGGTCCAGGCTAGACTTGAACCTGTGATCCTCCTGCCTCAGCCTCCTATAGTTCTGGGCTTATAGGCATGTGCCACCATTTATGTATTTATGAAAAGTTCCAACTGTACTGGAAAACACAATAAAAGAGTCAAATGAAATAGTCCTTGTTCCTTTAGCGTCTTAATTTGAAAGTTGGCAGTATTAAAAAAACAAACAATTAATAGGCAAAGGGATGGAAGTAGAGGTCGTTTGCCAGAAAGACAGCAGCCTTGGGCCTCTCCCTCTGTCTGTAATCACCATCACCTCCTCAGCCAGTGGCAGAACTTTAAAAGGATTTAGACTAAGGCTCACAGAGCAGGATCCAGGTATTTTTGTTCCTGCAAACCATGGGTTTCCTGCAAACCAAATGGTTTGATCTTTGACACTTGGAAAACCCGCTTCAGTTACTTCCTATCTGATTTCTAGAAAAGATGTGCCCACTCCCAGTTCATTCGGAAGTTAACAGTCCACTTCTAACAGTGATACCTTACTAAATAGGAAGCCGGGCTGTTGTTGTTTTTTGGGGTTTTTTGCCAGTTTCCAATTCAAAAGGAGATTTTGGTAGCCCATGAATCCATACTTGTATACCTACACATTCTAAAATGAAAAGTTTATGTTCAAAGATGAGTTTTGTTCATTGACTGTCATTTTTAGAAAGCTGAAGATGAAAAAGAACCTGCAGACTGACAGGATGGGAGAAAGAGGACTTCTTGTCCATATAAAAACCTGTCCTCAACCCCAATCAGACAATGTAGTGATTTCTAGCCCTCTGCTTCTTCCTACACCTCCTCCATCCCAAGGGCCACACCTACCCCTAAAATAAGTCTGCTAGTCTCAGGTAACTGCGATGAACTGCCTATATATTTAAATAGAGCTCTACTTCAATCTTTCTCAAGGCAAAGTCATCACAAAGAGCACAGTGCAGAATGCTGAAAAGACCTTAGCATCTGGGTCAGTATTTCCCCCTTTTTAATTCATGCAACAGCCCACAAGTTAGATAGGCCAGATTGCATCAATTCTATTTTTGTTCTAGGACAAATTTCTGAATTAAAGACCATTTCTGAGCTCTCCTATACTAGGACTCAGAAACATTTATGTGCTTCCACTGCCACGATGAGCAATATAAATATTTCCAATCCCCCCCCAAAAAACTGACTTTGTAAGTGGCATACTGATCTAATGAAAATAGCTTTTTCCTGAATCTCTACTTCTACACCAAGTGACTTTTTCATCACTAAAAATGCTGTTCTTATTCCATTAATTTCTTCTATCACCTAGAGGAGTCGGTGGTGAACCTATGGCACGCAAGTTGTTTTTAAGACAAAAGATGTTAATGGACAAGTTGTTTTTTCTAAACTAAAGGTTTAATTGCAATGTTGGTACTCTGCAATAAGTAAGTCGGTTTGAAGTTGCAGTTTGGGCACTCATCTCTAAATGGTTCACCATTACTGATCTAGGGAAATGGTCGCCCAAACTGCCAGGGAATCTGAATCACCTGGGGAAATAGCTAGGTCCTGCCTGACTATCACGCCCTCAAGACTCTGATTATTTAGGGCTGCAGTTGATCCTGAATACATACTTTACAATAGAGTTCTCCAGGTGATCCTGGTGAACTGAGATCTCAGGACACACTGACCTAACCAAAGTAGTGATCCGCCACATGCCCAGATCTTGCTAGCCCAGAAGTCACCCACCATAGTTCCAAAATTCCAGTCTGGCAGCACTGAAGTTTGGAGGGGAAGACTTATGCACTGGCAAAAATTATCCAGATAATTCTGACATGCACTACCAGTTAAGAATCATGGATACGGAGATTTAATTAGAAATAAGTATCTCCTAAATATAGCACTATATATTTTAATCTCCCCTAGCGGTCTCTATACATTTTAGTCATTTGGAATGTTGGACAGTAAAGAACCAAAATCATGCAACAACTACCAAGAGACCATTTTGGTTTCTTCACCTGTCTTCAAATAAAAATGTTTAGTAAACTAGTCTCTGGACAGTGGCGCTTCAAGCTTTTATTGAAATCTCTTTAGCATAAAGAGGACCCATAAATTCCCTGAGGTGTCTGGATCAGGATTTAACAGTCTGTCTTTCTCAGGTCTACAGCCTGGCTTACAGCCCGCATCCTTCTGTTGCAGGTTAAGCTTTTCTCCCACCATCAGTGGAGATGGCGAACAACAGATGGTGGCAACCAGAAATCAAATAATGGATGTAGGATCAGTCTGTGCCTTGTATCACTGTGATCAACAACACTACTAAATCCCCTTTTGGGCCTCTATGGTAGGATCAGAATGCCAGTCCAATTTATCAACTGTGAATATTGGTGTAAACAACTTCAAGGCTGGGATATTTTTCATATCCCCTTGGAGACTGTCATCAGGTCTGTGGAGTGGTAAAGAAATCGTTGATCCATTTAAGAAACTGTCAGCAGGTGTACAAAGAAGTGAAAGATGGGTGCTTTTGGAGGGTGTCAGGAAAGGAGGGTCCAGCTGTCTGCATCCGTGACTTCTCACACTCAGTCAGACTGGCCAAAGAGCGAGGGAAATTGTGGGGCAGAGTGTAACTCTCGGCACAGTATTTATCAGCACGAGCAGCTATTCACTTCAGAGGGAAATTTCCAGACACACATTCCTTAGCTGTGAAGTATTTGAATCCTAGCAATGTCATCTGTGCCACAATTATCCGAAGTGCCAACTTTTGGATTATAAACTTATGTTAGAAACTCTAAACTGAGCTCTCAACATCACTTTCTAAAAGTGATTAAAAATTCACTGTTTGGCATCATATACTGAGTCTAAATCTTGAAAATTTTCTCTAGAGCAGCATGCTGTCCACCTTAAAAGTCAGTAGATCATCTGGAGTTTCAGTCTTCACTTATGTCCCTTAGGTATTGAAGCAAGTCATTTACTTAGGGGGAAAAGCATAGATTTACCTTTTATATAGAGTGACGTTTTGATGATATAACAGCTTTGTGTTCGTACAGCAATCACCAAAAATCTCATCCCTGCCAACTTGCTGCAATATTTAAGTAGTCTGATTAAAAAGTACTCTTGGTCATTAGCCACCAGGAACTCAGGTAGAAAGAACCAGGTGTGTGTTAACACCCATAACACTAATAAAATAATTTGTTCCTTTTTTACTGGTTTTGGGAGATGCTTTTAAGAAATAAAACAACTTCAAAACTTTTGAAGTACTATAAAACTACAGTATTCACTTTGCATGTTAGGCAGCTTTCCTTTATTATAACAAAGACCTAGACAAGCAAATTATAAAAATCAAAGGTTTTTACGGCTGTTTGGCAGGCTCCATCCAGTCCACAATCAGTTGGCCCTGTGGTTGTGAGGCAGCACATCATGGCAGGAGCATGTGACCAAGAAAAACCTGCTCACCTCATGGCTGGAAAGCACAAGAGAGGCTAGGATCTCACAGTGCCATTCAAGGACACACCCTCAATAACCTAAAGACTTTCCAGTGGGCTTCCCCTCTTCAATAAGGTTCCACCAACTCCCTATAGTATACCCTGGGGTCCAAGCCTTAACACATGGGCCTTTGGGGGATATTCAAGGTCCAAACTATAGCAATTAGTTTTGCATTTTGTGGGCTTATTTTTAAGGTAGTATGTTATAAACAAAAGCAGGTGAATTTGGAACTTGTTTTAGTAATGCAATATGTTATTAAAATCAGGATTGATTTTTTTCATTACACTGCTTTTATGTGTTGTATTTTTAATGATGGATGTAATTAATTTTGGTCAAATGATGTGATATAAGCAAAAGAATATAAATCCAACCATGGATAAAATAGGAAACAACTAAAAAATAAGGTGTCACATCTTGAAAGATGTTAAACCTATTCATGGAACCATAAGCAATTCAAGATTACCTAAAATTTGTATTCGTCTCAATTAATTATGAAAATTATTCTTTCTTTTGTATTATTTGACTAATGTAGCTCAAACTTACGCTACAGCAAACAAATTCAGACTATCCTCATAAATGATGGTTTCCATGAGAACAATCCAAAAGGGGCAAAATGGAAAGAAAAGGAATGTATCAAATTTTTATCTCTAGCTTAAGTGTCTCTGGTCTGGCCCTGATTTTCCTGTGTGAAGGATGCTGTTTATTTTCATAACTGCACTGAACAATCCCCTAATTCTTCAGAAAAGAATTAATTTGTATACTAAGCATAAATAGTTTTTTCCAAACCACTTTGTCAGCCTAGTTTACCATAGACTGGAGATTAAAACATTGAAATGGGTACATTGCTTTGGTTCTGTGTGCCTCTCAGTCAGGTTTATTTATTCACACGCAAATAGTATGCATCCTATGACATAGCCTACATTACTTGGATTTGTTGTTTTGTTTATGATTCAGAGGTGTGGTTATTTAGTTTTGTAGTTTGGGCTAGTCACTACCACTGTACAAATGATAAGACATATGACAAATCATCCAATTCAAACTAGAGCAAGACCACCAAAAGTAACTCTCTTTTTGACCCTCAGGGTCGGAGGACAAGTTTGAGTGAAATCCAGTGTGTCCTCTTTGTCATTTCTTCTCTTTGGCATGTGAAAAGCAGCTGTCTGAATGGAGAGCCGCAGCTATATGCTGTTTACTGACCCTAAAGAAGTTTCTGTCCTTGTAATCTGTAGGTTTATTTTTAAATGACAGATTACAGCTTTTATAATGAAAAATACCCATTTTGAAAAGTTCCTGAACAAGTACTCATGCCAAAGACTTTGTGTCAGGAAAAGGAAATATTATAGTGCATAACAGATGGTCAAGACTGCAATATGCATTAGCTAGAGACAGGGAGGAAATCACCCCTCCACCAAAGCCCCAGTGTGATCATTATGATCATGCAGCACTCCTGCCTAAGCTTTCAAATTATCTGTGGTGCTTTCTTTAAACAGACCTCGGGCAGTGTTGAAGGGAGATTAACTTCCTTTTCTTAATTAGAAATGAATTTTCAACCTATTATACTTATATAGGGTTTTCTAAAATAGTCATCAACATCATTTTGTTGATCTCTGAAGTACTCCTAGATGAGAAATCAGAAAAACAGATCAAATCTGCCCAAACCTCAGATCCCCATGTGTAGCACTGATGTAATCTGGAAGGAGAACTTTCTGAATGCTATTGTTTCCCTTCTGCTGGGTCTTGACTTAAACACAACACAAAAAGTGTGTTCTTCCCTAACCCAAGTCCATCACCACTTCCGAGAAAGGGGTAATGATATGGATCTGAGCTAACTCCTACCTTCCATGCTATAAGACATATCCTCTTTTAAGTAGAAACTCAAGTTCTGTAAGTACAAATACACTTTAATACTAGGATAAAAGTCTGATTTGAGAAGTAATCCCAGCACTCTGGGAAGCTGAGCCAGGAGGATGACAAGTTTGAGGCCAGCCTGGGAAACTCAAAAGACTGAGCTAGATGCTGTCTTGAAATAAAAATTTTAAAAGGGCTGTGGATGTAGCTCAGTGTGAAGGCCCTGGGTTCACTCCCCAGGACCACACACACACACACACACACACACACACACACACACACACATCAAGAATATGCCTAGATTTGTGCACCTGGCTCCCTTCCCATCTACCAGAATTAATGCACCTTCAAGCCCAGATTAAGAGGAGTTCGTCTACCTACAATAGTCTTCAGCTTTCTGCACTAGGGAATCCAATTCTGAAGTGATCAACCTTATATAGTTGGAGATCTAAAATAAAATCTAAGAACATACACTATTTTAAAAGCAGGGCATAAGAAGGGTGGGAATAGCATGTGTTAGGAAATGTTAGATTTTTCAATTCCCAGTGGGACAAGTGTTAAGAAGACAACTGCCCGGCATTCTCCTGGCCCTCAGACTTCCTATGAAGAGCCCAAGTCAATCCTGATGCTGTCACTGCTAAAGCTACACTCTGCATGCACAGATAGGCATTCTTCTATGTTGAGGGCCTGCTCCGGAGAACCTCATACTCTGATCCAGGAATTGGTTTGGTCAATCCACAGTCCAGGCGGACAGGGGCAGCTAGGTCAAAGCCAAGTGTCACTGCTGGGGTGTTGAGTTCTGAGACTTTTTTTAAGATCTCAAGAATGTTACATTGAGGATGAATGTGGAGGTGGGGTTTGGGTAGGGCCTCAAAGTCAATTGTCTTCTTGTTTAATTATGTGAGATGGCAAACGCTTCTTTTTACAGTCCCATATTTTTTCAGGTGTCTCCCTGCCTTCTGGCTTGGTCACAGCTGTGCCTAGGAAAGGATTGTTAGTACTTTTGGCTTAAACAAACCTAAGTGATTCTGACGTAGAAGACCAGCCTTTCCCCTTCTTGTGTGGTTTAAGCTGTATTTCACATCAGAGCTAACTGTTGAAATTGTTGCTAACTAACCTTAATCTTTAATACTTTATTCTCTTTTCCTAGAAGAATCAAAATCACATGGCAATACCTCTACATCCTTCTCAGCACTAATACTGTGATCTAGGACACTGCTGTGTTTTCTTCTGCTATAAACTTAGGGAGGTGATTTTCAGGCAAAGGTGCTTGGTGTTCACATTCTTCAGGGATTTTTTTACCCTCTTTCTCTTTTTCTTTTGTATGTTTGTCTTTAGAGTAGAATACCATATGGCAGGCACACATGTACACTGTTTGGTAGATTAATGAATTCCCACTGAGATCACATACTCTTCTCCTCTGGGAGTTTTTCTGCCTGTATGCCACATTTCAGGTTTTATACAGCTCCTTCTTGGTAATATGACTTACAAATTGCATATTTACATCTCTTTCTATGGTGTGTGCAGCAGGAATCCTTGGACTCCATGCTGACAGCCCTGACCATGAAAATAATTCGATGCCATTATTGGTGTCACTCTCTGCATTTGAGCCCAGCAAACAACCAAGACCTGTGTACAGCCTGCTGTAAAGGTTGGGATAACCCCAAATCTGGTCGAGTCATTGTCCCAGTTTTATTTCTCCACATAAATATTTTTTATATGAATGAACCAACATTTTTCCCAAGATACAAAGGACTATTTTTCAATCTCCCCTTTTCAAAGGGCAGGGGGAGGATTTAATGTACATGGACAGCCCTGCTATGAATGCAGACTGCACATGGCAGACTCACTGACCTTTTAGTCTTCTGGAATTTAACCATTTCCTGATGTCTTTTAACAGTAATTTTCTTGTTGGAAAAGCCCTCTCTAAACTGATAGCATCTAAACAAGCCTCTACCTTAATTGGAAAAATTCCCCCATAAATATTTATGCTGCTGTGATTAGGCCATTTACTGAACTCAACTGCCCATTATGGGTTAAAACAGGGAGCATTGTTTTGAGTTTCCTAAAGCCTGGCATGGTTTATTGGAGGGGACCTGAAGCTATAATTTATTTAATCAAGCTTCTGACCCCAGCCCTCTGGAGTAGCCAGTAATTGTGAGGAAAACTAATCCAAGACCACATTGACTAGAGTCAGTATTCTACGTCATAAATTCTGGAAGTCTAATTGGAAAGAAAATATAAAACAAGCAAAGTATGCAAAAATAAGAGTTCCAGGTAACTGTACATTCTTCTGTGGTAAAAATAGATGGATGGATAGATAGAGAGAGAGAGAGAGATTTTAAACAGAAATAACTTCAAAGGAGTGAGAAAGACCCTAGTTTACTGCAGAGTTTACCTCCTACTGGGTTGATGTCCCTCTGTAGCTCCTAGGTCACTTTAGAGTTCTGAAACTGTCACACAAGAACTCAAATGGCAGTTAATTGTTGCTTTTAAAAATATCTCAGATTTAGGGTGGAGATAGCAGTAAGGAAAGCCTTTTGCGTTAAAAATCTACTAAGACTCTTGCTTATGCACAAATTCTAGATAAATGGAGCCCAAGATAAAAATACGCATGTTGCTTTCTTCCCCAGATGTTGACTGATATTACTTCTACACTGGGAGTCATGATGTGCGGAAGTAGCTGGTGGGTATGAGCACACGCATTTATATTTGTGTGTGTGTGTGTGTGTGTGTGTGTTTAAGTAAATAAATGAACAAGTTTTTCCTTCTTTCATTCTCCTTTCCAGCTGAAGATGTTCTCCTATTCCATTTTTCAGTCATGATTAATTCATATGTTTATAATAAGAAAAACTGCTTTTCCCGTGGCCTTTTGACCTCCCAGCTGCAGACTTAAACAACCATTTCCCATTTCAAGGCATGATTTAAAAGAGATACTGAAACTCAAAACATATTTTCTTCTCTAAACTCTTTACTACCCTTATCGGGCTGGCTCTCCAGGCTTCTAGTTCAAAAAGAAATTCTAAAGTCAAAAATTAGGATGGTTTATTAGAAAACAAATCATCTTTCTTCTTGGTCTAAGTTGCATTTCAGAGGCCCCACTGCATGTTCCTTGGCCTCTATGGAGGCTGGCAATGCCAATATCTTTTAATGACTTCCCCTGTCCTATTTCCCATTAGCAAACACTACACATGTAAGAAAAACGCATCACAAAACTGGCTTCTACTCCACCCTAACCTTAAGATATACAGTGTTGAGATCTCATCAGAGTCAGTTTCTCAACCTTGTAGACGGAATCATAGCACTTTGATTTTCCAACTGATCAATGCTGCAGACAATGTGGCTTCAAAGACCCCTGGAGCAACAGCTCCTGCAGTGCAAGAGACATTTTAAAGACTACACTGGGACCTATGTTAGACCTCTAGCTGAACTAGTTGTTGTAATAACCATTCAAAGAATGTTTTATATAATAAGAGCAAAGCATATTGCAAAGATGCCTCAAAGAGCCAGATCATACTTAAGTGCTTCAATTGTTCATATTAATATAGGAACAATCTCCCAAGGAACTTTGAACATAAAAGATAGGGTTAATTTATTTTATACCAAACAGATTGACTCACCTTTAATTGAGAAAATCTCTTTAAAGATTATACTGAGAATCTAATTTTTTGATTTAAATTATTCATTCCTTATTCTACTTGGGTATTATTATCTCTGTCAGAGTGATGGATGTTACAGAAACAGGCATTAGGTTGCAAGCTACACAGATTTTAAAAACCTTAAGATATGACCAAAAGGAAAAAAAATATAATAAATGTGATTGCACAGGAAGAGCATGGTGCACTCCACAGCCACTGATGGCACTTTTGATACTTGCCAGCAAAGTCAGAAGTCCATGGCACTGATTAAAAGAACACTAGTCAATGGAATTAGGGCCAGCCCAGAAAAGGCTGAGTGCCATAATGAGTTTTTCTGCCCTTTCGTATCAATTGCAGTACTCTTATCATGCACTTCGTAAGGACGCAGCACAATTCTAAGAATACTGTTTAAGCCTTGCGATAATTTTTCCTCTCTTTTGTCTGAGAAAACTGAGAAACAGAGAAGTTAGGTCCATGGTTTCAAGTCACACAGCTGTCAACAGAAAAGCCAGCATTGAGAGTTGGATAACACGTTTCCAGATCCCAGGCTCTTGGCTCCAGACTCTGATAAGCTTGCAGTACTGTCACCCTGAAAAACAATGAGGCTATAAAAATTGCTCGTAGAAATGTGGATGGCAACCTATTCAAATTTGAGTTTAGAAAGGAAGTGTTTTGGTTCTCATTGGCCCTGAGTTTGTGGAAGTCATCGCTGTGGGAAGAAGAACTCCAAATCAGTAAGGATGACCCCCACATGTTACCTCTGAACCCCATCAAAGCTGAGGAGAACATATTACCCCGAAATACCCCTTTGGCATAATGATTATTTTGAGTAATTGAGAAACAGCTGATGCAGAAAGGGCTCTCTGTCCTCCCCTCTCTACTAAAAGCAGGGCCTTAATTTCCCATGAGAAAAGGTCCCTGCTGGTACCAGGAAGCAGATATTTTTATTACCAGGGATGGGGCTCTAATGCAAGATGTGTCTATGCAAATAAGCCAGAATGATCCTTATCTCCTACTTGTTTTCCCCCATACACTTCCTAGTCAGTGTGCCATAATCTACCTCCTTTTGTCTAAACGGCTCTTTCATAATTTCTCAGTCTTTGTCAAAGAATGTATCTATGACTTTGGGTCTAGCTGCTCCCTTGGGGTTTTCACTTCTGCCTGAGGAGCCACTCATGCCACTCAAAAAAATACAGATATCAAATAAGACATGCACGTTTTTTCTCTTGTTACTCTGTCTTTTGTCAGCTTAATTTGTAGGCCCCAGCCCCAGAACTTGACCGCATAAAGTCAAGTCGCCCCTCTCTGGCACCATCACCTCCCACCCTGCCCTTTCTTTGTTTCCTCAGCAAGGCTAATTGTGCTCTTCACAATCAGTGGGAGCTACTTGGTTTTCCATTATTCTGGCATACCATCTCCTGCTGTGCTTCTATGACCACCCAGTGTAATCTCCCAGAACAACTGTTTTCAACACTTTTTCCTCCCCCTTGGGACGTTTCCTGTGTCCCCTTCCTCTTGACTGTGTGAGCTGATCTATTCAGCATAAGCACCTGTCCTCGGCTCTGGGAAAACTCAACTGTGTGCTTTCTTCTTTCATATTTCCTACTGTAAGCTCCAAATTGGGGGCACCTTGAACATATAATGCACAACTGCCTTGGGCTTCCCAGCTTTGGCCAGGTCCTTAGTTCATCCTCTTGTGATTTATCCACCCTGGCTGACTATATTGCCTGGTGTTACGTTTTCTTATCTTCTAGCATCAGTTGGGCTTCTAATCTAAGCCAAGCCCTCTATTAATTGCTTTCTCAGAGAGAAGAATCAAGACTCTGAGAGAATGGGTAAAGTGTCCATCATTGCACAGCTAACAGGGCCAGGCTGAATTCTCATCCCAATCTGTTTACACAGCCACACAGATAACACCACCCTGCACGAAGGGATCTCAGTCCACGTGGCAGGGCCAAAGCAGGCCAACTCATTCATTGCCAGAGGAAAAGCTGACTCTGTCAGGCTAATTGAGAGACAGGACAGCACACACAAAACCATTTATACTGTACTTTATGGGAGATTTAGGGTAGTTTTCAAGGGTAGTTTTTATTACATGTGATTTTTAGTTTATGTGCTGACATTAGAAGCTAACCCTAGTAGTGTGCTACTCTCTACACAGCTGCTATTTCAGCTTCCACAGTTTCAGCTGGTTTAAACAAGTTATAGCATGGGGCCACAGTCACTCTGGTGTCCCTTTACCTCAGCAGATGATCACACCATGACCAAACTGCAGGACCAAATCACCCACAACGAACCCTATACTTCCTGCCAGTCACACCTCCGACCACCTGCACCACCCCTTCCCTCTCTCTAGTCCCAAAGGAAAACTCTCCTTTCCCATCTCCTTCTGACTACTCCTAACACCTCTATTTTCTGCTATTCCTTGCTTCCATTCTTAACTGCTGCTCTTCTGACTCCACTTCTTTTATGCTACCAGCATGTTGAAACCTCCCCTGCTGCTGAGAATCCTGCTATGTTTTAATATTCAAGGTATAAAGTATGCTCCAGTCCGAGTGTCCAGGCATAAATCCTGACTTTGCTCGTGTGATCTTAAGCTCTCTGTGCCTCACTTTTTCCATCTATGAAATGCAAATTTAAAAAGCACCCATTGCAGTAGATTAATCCAGGCAATCCATATAATGCTCTTAATAAGCACTCAGTAAGTGACAGCAGCCATGAGATTAAACCCATTTTCTCCCAACTTATGTTTTCTCCTTCACTTCCGCTTCACTACCCAACTTCTTGACTTTTCAGGTATTTTATTTTTATTAGTACATGTTTACAGAACATAATGGCTACAGTCATCGTGGGGAGTTGGTACACGTACATAACACATCTCAATTCAACTTCTTAGAAGAAGAGCCGACACCGTATATCCACCAGATAGCCACATTTTCCTCTCACCTTTATTAAGTGTGGTTAGGTCACGCTACACTAAAGAAATGCCTTTCAGCAGCTGCTGACAATCCATTGTCACCACAGGGGATGACATCCAAGGCCTGACTTTGTTCCCAAGTCCACATTTCCAGCATCAGCAATGCACCTCTAAGCATTCCTACCTCACAGATACCATGAAGTTAATATGACTTATACAGACCAGCTTTCCTCTTACATTTATTCTTCGTTTTCAGTCTTTTCTTGGTTTTTCCAGCACAGCATTCCACTGTATGAATATATCCTTTTGATCATGAGCATTTATGGCTTTTAGGCTGCTATGAATATTCCTATATATGCATCCTAGGTGTGTGTTTCTCTACTGGATGATGTCAAAACACTCCAAAACAATGGTGCCAACATACATTACCACCAGCAAGAGACAAAAATTCCTATTGCTCCACATCCTCACCGAACATGGACGTTTACATTGTGAGTGTCTGGAAAGTGTGTCAGTGGTCTATTATTTGCGTTTCCCTGATAATTAGAGTTTAAATATCTATCCAACATATCCCATTCTTTCTCATCTCAGATGTGCCACTAGAATTCATCATATTGCTGAGTGTTGTTTCTTAACCTGTCTGGCACTTTTGTTCTTTAACAAAAAGTTAGCCCATACGTATATGTTATGATAGTTGACATATTTTGATTCAGTTCTACTTTCTTATGTTGTGCTTTCTAAATTTTCATTTTCTATGTTTCTTTAGACACATGCATTTAATCTAACAAACATAGGTGTGTAGCTAATCTAACAAAGTCTAAACCTAGTCACATATATAGTTTAGAAATATAAATTCTCCCTTTATTATCTTACTCATGAAACTATAAATTTAAACATGTGTATTTAATTTAACAAAATGTAAATAAAGTTCATAAAGTATATTCACTACAATATTTTGGTTATATCACTACGGCACCCACAAAATTATACATTGGTGTATTTATTTGTACAGATTGTTTTTGTTCTTTTGTTGTTACATATTTAGGACATATAATTAATCAAAATCTCATAAGTGCTGCTATTCTGAAAAAAACTTTATGTTATTCTAAAGCTCAAAATATAATTTTTCAGGTATATAACCCTTGGGTTGACGAGCATTTTCCCTAGAATCTGAAGATACTTTTCTATTTTTTTTGTTTGTTTACACTATTGTTCCTGAAAAGTTAGATATCAACTAGTACTCTCCAACAAAGATAACAGACAACCTGGGTTTTTTTGCCTCTGGCTATTTAGGGGAAATGAGTAGGAGAGATGAGTCTTTGGTAATAAGAAATTTCTCTGCACAGTGTCTGCATACAGATTGATTCTTATTTAATTTGCTTGGAAATTTTTGGACTTCCTACATCTAAGGCTTCTAAAGGATTCATGTTCTTACACCATCTGAGGATATTTTCTCATACTTCAAACATTGTTCTCTGAATTATCTCTGCTTTTCATATGTAAGTGCAGCTAGTCATATATTACATGATCCCATTGTATTTTTCATATTTCTTAATTTTTCTTTTATAATATTTTATCTTTGTTTCTCTTGCTAAATTCTGGATTTCTTCACATATCTTCCTAGTCACCAATCCTTTCTTCAGCTTTCTCCAGTCTGCTATTCATTCTTTTAATTATATTTTTATTTCTACAATTTCTATTAGCCTTTGAAAATCTATTCACATTTTAAGATCACTTTTCTACACTCATACTTCAAATAATTCTTTTTTATTTCTTAAACACATTAATGTATTAATCCAATAATTATAATATCTAATATCTTTGTGGATCTGAAGCTAGTGATTTTTGTTATTAAACTTGTTTAGCTATTTTGTGTTTCTTTGGCTTTGTTTTGCTGATTTGTGCTCATGGTTTCTCCTTTCCTTGAATTTTAAGATTTCGTTTCAGACACGTATTTAATAATAGTCATCTGTGGGAATTTTTTAGGCCTACTTAAGGTAATCTGCCAGGACCTATATTTGTGTCTGCCAGGGATCTTGGGAAACTGTCAACCTTGGGACACTTTATAATAAATTCTCAGCTCAAGTATCTCAAACATAAGAGTAGTACGAATTTGGGACTCAAACTCTAACCATGTCCAGCTCAGTGGAGAATTTTTCTTTTCTACCCAGAGTCAAAGTCGAGGCAGAGACTATTCTAGTTCACTGATTCATCAAGAGGATTTTTATCTTTAATCTAATATCCCTTTTAGTACAGTCTTAGTTTTTGATTCCTGACCTCAATTTAGCCACAAAAGCAAAGTCATGAGAAAATGGCAGATGACTGTAGGAGAAACTGCTGGTCCTCACTACTGGCCTACCTATATGGGTTTGTACTTTTGCTTTATTTATTTATGTCTCTTAAATTTTCCTTTGTTTTCACTTTAGCAATACCTTTTAAAACACATATTAAAATATTTTACATAGCATTTTAAGGTATGGTTTTAGTGTGTCACAAATACTTGAAATAGCAGCCCTCCCAGAGCACAAAGTACTTTTTCACAGTTATTTTAAGGAACTTATAACAGATTTCATTACATATTATTTGAGATATAAGGCTCTCTGTTTGCCTCTCAGGAAAGCATGTTGAGTTTCTAGAGGAAGAAAAACTTTCTTCTTTGGTATTCATCTCCTTCCACTACAGGGTAAGGCTTTGCCTCAAATGGACACTCCCCAAATCAATGGTTTAATGGCCTTACTCTTCACCTTGTGCTTCCATAAAACACAGGTCTGTCATGGAGTACTTATCATACTGCTGAACACTATTGGCATTTTTCCCTACCCAGTCAATTAGTATTTCTTATAGGGAGGAATTTTTTATTTTCTTATTTTTTAACCATTTATGCACTCTTAGAGGTTGGCCTATGACAAACACTGAGTAAAAGTTGAGTCAAAGGGCTCGGGGCTCATCCTATGAGACTGCCGTGATATTCAGAAGCAGCAGTTGTATTTGTTTCCAGAATAATCCTAAACCCAGTAATCTGGATGTCTGAGAAATGCCTGCCTAAGACAAAGCAGAGGAAACTGAGGCGTCAGGCTTGGTAGTCTCTGTTGTCAACTTTTCTGAGAGTTGTTACTTTAAGGTCCAGGACACAAGGGAGATGAAGTGTTTTTTCTTGCACAGAAATCAGAACCCATTTCTTCCTGCTGTAGACGCTAATGAGTTGCCTGAAATGAAGAGCTAATCCTTCTGCCATTTGCTTATTTTAAGGAAAACAGATGTTAAATTATTTTAGCATCTTTGGTTATTTTAAGCTCTTTAAGTGAGCTTAGCTTGGCAAAGTTGAAATAGTACAGTGTGTGGTAAAATGATGGTTTCCTATAAAACCCCATAAATAGACATCCTAATCTGAAATTTTCAATGTTTTCTGGAAAATGTTCCTAAATTAAGACTATGTGCACCTTACAACTCCTCAGACCCAATCAGATCTTATTTAGCCTCTAAGAGGTCATTTTAGTCCATATAGTCTTGGCTAAGGCCTTCTATGGGTGAACTTTGATTATTCCTAGTGAGGGTATAGCAAGTTGCACTTGGGGGATCCACACTGCTTGAACATGGGCCACCCCAATTCCTCTATGTCCCGTTTGGACCTATGAGCTTGAACATGCAGCCTGTGACAGCCAAACATGGAACTTCCTGGGAATTCAGTAACACTTCCCTTGACCCACTGGCTCTAAAGTTTGCTTTGTTGCCTTTTGCCTTTACTCCTTCCTCTCTTTGAAGTTCTACTACTTAACTTTTACCCTTCGTTCTGTAATACCCTACCTATAACAAACATAATCATCCTTTCTCTCACCTTCCTCAAAGAGACAATGTGAAGCAATGCTTTGAACATTTCAGAAGAAATTATGCTACATAATTTCAAAAGTAAAGTAACCAGTCATTTTTTTCTTAAAATTTTTATGGATAGCCATGAAACATACTGATATGATTTTAAAACCTCAGCTCTGTAGTGCCCAAAGCATGGGAGATAGAACTTGACTTCCAACTTCATCTCCAATGTCAACTGTTCCAGAAAAATTTCCCGACCCCCCCTCTTTAAATCTGATACCTACTCTGAAATAATAAACATTGGTATTTGTAAAACATCCCATAAGCCAGACGTGGGGTTAATGCTTTATATGCAAAGCCACATTTCTATTCATTTATTTACTCATTATCAAACATTTAAAGTACATCCCACACACTGAGCTGTGTGCAGAATGGCCTTACAGTGATGAACTAAAAAGATACACCCAACTTGAACTATAGTCTAGTGAAGAAGGTACATATTCTATAAACATGGCAGGTATAGAATTACAAATTGTCACAAGTACTGTGTAAGAAAACAATAGGCAGTTAGGAAAGAATTCAGCCAAGTGAGGAAAATGATTTTTACTCTGAGATAAAGGAAGATACTGAGCTGTGGGTGGTAAAAAATATTTGGGCTGAGATTCCAGAGAAAAAATATCATTAGTAGTGTGAATTAGGGCACTACAGCATTTCAGATAAGGACCCAGCACATGCAAAGGCCCTGAAGTAGGGAAAGCATGTACTCCAGGACCTGCAGGAAGTGTGCCTGGAGGAGGTATGCAGCAGGTGGGAAAGAGAGTAAGAAATGTGAGTGAGGCAGAGTTTAGAACCTAGATGGTGCAATAGGGTGGTTGCTTCATTCTAAGTGACTTTATAATAAGCATATCTCATTAACTCCTCCAATCACTTTTGAGATGGATACTACTATTATCTTCATTTTACAGATAAGCACACTGAGATTCTGTCAGGGAAAGTAATTTGCACAGCATCACATAGCTGATAAGAGGCAGAGGGAATATTAGAAAGCAGACTTCAAAAATCCAAGTTTAATCTCTTTTAAAAATGACACTAAACTGTCTCTTATATTACCAGAGAACCCTGTGCAAATCACCATGGTAACACTGTCATCACTATTGTTATGCACTTGAATGAATGATTCCTTAAATATATAGTTAGAAAGACTTTGAGCTATCAAGCCATATATGTTTGTCCTTTAAATGATGTTTGGGGGAACAAAATATACATCCTAAGTAAAGAAAGAATTTTCCCCAATCTATTAAGAATATCAATGCAATATCAGATATAATTGAATCTGTTCTTTGATTTTGAGGGGTTGGTATTCAGGGAATTATTTTCTTATCCTCATAAAAAAGAAGTTTGATAAAAGCAATATAATTTTATCAAAAAATCAACATGTTTTGAAGTTATTGTTACTGCTATTTCTTCAAGATTCTTTCTTACCCGATAGAAGTAAACTATGCATGATAGTTTTGACCAAATGATAGAAAAGAAACTCTAATTTATTTAACACAGGTTGGTTTTGCCAACACTATACTAGAGGAATAAGAACAAATATCACAGACACATTGTAAGTTCCTGAAGCCACATTAACTACTCCGAAATGATTATTAATTCATTTAGTTAATAAATTCAACTGAAGTTTTACTGAGTGCTTCTTATGTGCCAGGCACTCAGTGTCAATCACAGCTAACAAGGAGTTGATAGCCCCTGAAGATGTCATGCTTCCCTTGAGGGAAGGATTGCATTAAGCTACAGGAACTAGTCACCATGACATTCATTTGGCAAGTCCTCATGACCTATGACAAAATGAGCACAGACTAGCCTAGAATGGAAGAAGTCCACAAAGATTCTGTCATAGTAACTTTTTCTGGTCCTCAGCCAATCTTACAGGAGATTTTCTTCTAAGACTTCAAATTTGGTCATGGTCCTTTTTCATTTGTCCTCCCCAATGTCCACACCCAATAAAAAGTGTTGAAAAATATCCAACCCCAAGGAAGTAGAGTGTAAAATTTATTTAACTCTATGTCACGAAATAGAAGTATAGTATTCCAATTCATTAACTCAAGGAATCTTGGAGCAATTTATCACAAAATATTATATCTTCCTTCTGATCTCAAACTCCTTTATGTCCCCAAAATGAACTGGAGATAGTTTCCTCCAAGCCCCTATCCTGTCAGTGAGAGGGCCAGGCCTCCTCTTATCGGTTTCCAGATTACTCTTCTGTTGATCTCAAGGTTATGTCACACAGCACTCAAAGATCTCCCCAGCTCCTGAGCTAGCACACCCTCCAGAATCTTTAGCCCTCCCACCTATAGATATTGCTGCCTTTCCTAAATGGTTTCTCTCTACCTAGGCAAATTTCTGCCTATATGTCTCCCTTTGATCACGGTTCTCATTGGCTTGCCTCTGCTCTGTGGTTGCACTCCTTTATGAATCCTGCTTCAGTAATTCCAACACATACAAATCATTTTGTTTATTTGGTAATTTTCTTTTTCGAGTTCCTGCTCCAAATCCCAGCAACCATTTCACTGGGATAAAGTATGTGCAAAGCATATTTACATTCCTGATCTATACATTCCCTAAATCTTCACCTCTACATGTGATAAGTAGCAATTCTTTTACAGTAAAAATTCAGGTGTATATATACATGTATGGTAACCTCCTCAATAACTTGTACTTCTTCACCTAATTTTCATAAATGTATGGCAGAAACTGCCAATTATCTATTTTGAGGGTAGAATGTGCCCAAGTAAAAGCTACCTTCAAGAGTTTTCTCTGTAGATAGAGGTGTTGATGCAGCAGAAGCATGAGTGCTTACAGACCACTGGCCAGCTCCCAAGACAGCATTCTTTGTCTTGCTCCTGAATGAACTCCATCCTGCTATTTGCTCACTACAGCAACAAGTGGTAGGGATGAGCAGCCATCCTGTGACCTTGAGAATATGAATCTTCCACTAAGATTTTGGCAGGATAGGAAGAGTATGAGTCTCGATAACTTTAGGAAACAACTTTCCTCTCATTGCTGAGACAAAATAGCTGACATCCGAAGTTAAATGGGGAAAGGTTTATTTAGCTCACAGTTTGTAGAGGTTTCAGTTCATAATTGGCTGAAGGCAAGGTGGCAGAGGAGCAATAGTTCACGGTGGGAGACGACAGCAAATGCAAGCAAGCAAATGAGGGACCTTAACAGCGTCTTTCTGCTTCCTTTTATCTTATCCAGACTACCAGGATTAGGACGCTGCCAAACCAATCGATGGATTTAGTAATCACACACAGGTAATCCCAGCATCACACACTCTAGATTTAGCCACCTCTGAAAAAGCCCTATGACCACATGAGGCTTGGAGGGGACATCTAGACACAAACCACAACATTCTGCCCCTGGCCTCCCAAAAACTCATGCACATCCCTTTCTACAAAAGGCATTTCGTCCACCTCTAAGAGTTGCCGAAGTCCTCACAGTTTCAGCATTGCTGAGAATTCCAAGTGCAAAGATAGACATTTCCATTCCAAAAGTTACAAACGGGGATGCAAAGGACTGGAACCAAAGCAAATCCAAACTCCAGCAGGGCAACCTAGGTGGAAGCCTTCCTGACTCACAGCTCTTCCATTCTGCATGCATCTAAACCAGCACCCTGTGCGTGATGTCAAGACCTGCTGCCAGTGGAAGCAGTAGCCAGCCTTCCTTCTCTCTTGGCTGGAGGACTCCAGTGTCTATGAACCACATCCATCCCAAGGAACAACTTCCATAAACTGCCATTCTGGAACAACTTCCCTAGGCTGCTGTCAGTCTGGAACATGGTGCTTTGGGGCTCTCTTTATGAAGTAAAATCTTTCACTTCTGCAATTTTGAGGCTGTAAAGAATGGAGTCCTGCTGCTTCTTCTGATGCCCTCAGGCTATCTTTTCTATTCTCCTGCTCCTCCTCAGCAATTAAGATCTCTTCTGCTCTATCTTTGTAGTCCACAGCTTTACTGGAATTTCCTTTCTGGCCAAACTCAAAACATTCTCAACATAGACCTGGCTAAAAGCACCCAATGTTAGCCATGCCACTGCCTCAACATTAGACTGTCTAGAAATTTCTTTTGCAAGATTAATTAGTCCACCGCCCTTAATCTCAGTCTCAGGCAAAGTCTCTGGACACAAGCAGAATGCAGACAAACTTGCCTGGAGTCCAGCAGCCAATACTGTCCTTCTTCCCAGCAGAAACCTCCAAAGCCTGCTCTTTACCGACTTTCTGGTCTTCTGAGCTCTGACCAGAATCTCCCATACAGTACAGTCTAAGGCATTCCAGCCTACTTTTTCAGCAAGCATCTCTGAATCTTTCCTAACTCTTCCCCTTCCCACAAGCCAGTTTCAAAGGCTCTTGAGCCACACAGCCAGGTAATGTCACAGCCAGGACCCCACTTCTCTGGTACCAAATTTCTGTCTTAGTTACTTTTCTCTTTGCTGAGACAAAATACCTGACATCCAAAGTCAAAGGGGAAAGGGTTTATTTAGCTCACAGTTTATAGAGGTTTCAGTCCATAACTGGCTGGCTCCAAGGCAAGGTGGTACAAATCAGAAGAGCAACAGTTCATGGCAGTGGAAGACAGCAAAAGCAAGCAAGGGACCTTAACAATGTCTTTCTGCTCACTTTTATCTTACTCAGACTACCAGGATTAGGGTGCTGCCAAATCAATCAGTGGACTGATTTAGTAATCACACACCCTTAATCCCAACATCATACACTCTGAAAAAGCCCTATGACCTCATGAGGCTTTGGAGGGACATCTAGACACAAACCAATATAAGAGGCCTGGACAACTGTTCACCATAGAACTACTGTTAGTTATTTAGGCCAATATACTCAGGGCTTAAATAAAATGTCAACTCATATGTGTGTGTATGAATTTCCTAACCAATGTGTGTTTGCTGTGTATTCTTATCTTTACAAATACATATATTTTTTGTTATATGATCTAAGTACTTTACGTACATTGTGTCACTTGAGCTCCCATTCCTTCTGCTATGCTATGACCTGGTTCTCTTCTGCCATGCCATCCTGCCTAGGAATCATCGCACTATGGACTGAAACCTTTACAAACTGTGAGGCAAAATAAACTTCTTTCCTTTAAAAAAAAAAATGTTACTTGAAAAAAATCAATAAGGGACATTTAGCACAGAATATTACACAAAACAAGCAATCTATAAACAGTAGCTACTATTTTCTTGCCTTCACAACAATCACAGAAGGCCTGTGATATCATCTGCACATTGCAAGTGAAACAGAGTAATAAGGAGGGGTAGGAATATGTCTTGAACCATGCTCTTAGTAATGGGCAGAGTCGATTTGAGCCCTCTTACTTGACTCTAGAACTCAAGCCAAGGTACACTGCCTTATCCATCACCACATGGAATCCCGATGACAAAAGGCTAAGCAATCACTCTGTGTGCCGAGAGGGACTTTTGTCAAGTGGAGTCAGAAGCCAGATTACACGCCCAGTGTGAGGGTTCCTGTGGCAAAGTCCTGGATCTGCCAGTTGCTGGCTTTGGTGCCTCCAACAAGCTATTTCTGTACCTTGGAACATATTCTTTGGGTCTTGTACAGTAAAGAGGTTGACTTCATTACATCTATGATTCTTTCCAACATTAAAACGCCATCAATTAGTGAATAATTCTTCAAGACCAGCTAGTGCAGAAAAACACAATCTGACTTTGCAGTCCCCTCACGCTCTCTTTATCCAGCTAGTGTTGGAGTCTCCCTTTAACTTGTGATATGCAGTTTTGCAGATCCTGATGAACATTTAGAAAGAATTGCCCATGTTAGTACAAAGTAGGAATAAGCAATATCAAAGCCAAAAGAAATCAGAGTAGAGAAGCAAGAGGAAGAGAAAGAGAAAACAGAAAGGGTGTTGATTTTAGAAGGCTTAAAAAGAGAGAAGTATCATATTGCCAAAGAATTACTCCATGTTGCTGTGTCTTCATTCCACCCCAATGTCTCCTTTATTATTTTTATACTCTCTCAAGACAAATGCCAACAGATGAACCCTCACATACAAGAGGACAGATGGAATTTTAAGTTAGAAAACTTTGGGTCTCAGATCCAGCCCTGCCATTTGCTAGCTCAGTGACCTGAGACTACCCATCTGCTCACTGCAAAACTTAATAAATGAGTTTTTCACCTTCAGTTCCTCATTTACAACTTGTGGTTAGCAATAGTCTTCACCCCTCAAGGCTGTTGTCCGGATTAAGGGGTGGTGTGTGGAGAAGCTTAGAACAATCCTATGCTCACAGTAAACATATAAAAGTTTAGCTATATGAACGTAAGTCTTCTGTGAGTGTTGAACAACTCTACAAATTCAAGACTAAAAGAGTGTGTTGTTGGTGTCATATTTTATGTGGTCAGAGGATTCTTCGCTAACATTTCATAACTGCCCCTTGCTGAATTATCTAAAACTTCCAAGCTGGTCATTAGACCCTTTAAGATTTGTAGCATCTAGTCTGGTAGTAGTTTTGTGGTTTTCTTTTCAATGGTTGTATTAGTAGTAGCTTGTTGTTTGCTTAGTTCTGAAAAGTAGCTCCACTAAAAACTTAGACTGTTGTACAATTCAAATTTATTCTAATGTGATTCATAGGGAGATACACACTGGAATTTGTCAAGGAAACTTGCAGAATCTGGGCAGTAGCACTTCACACAGAAAGCATTAGCCAAGAGCCAGAGAAGCCAGCTGGATTAAAGTTCAAATTGTACTCTTTTTTCTCCTCTCTTCTGTAGCCTTTAAATATCTAAATATTTGGATTAAGTACATCAGGATTATCATAAACACAAACACTGATCATTGTACTAAACAGGGAGAATTGTTGCCATTCCTGTATCTCTCATATCACATAATTTAATTGTAATTAAAAGTAAAGGTTTGAAAATTAGCCCTTTTAGAAAGGAATATACAGGATAATTTCACCTAGGCTCTTTCTCTTGATGTGCTTCTGGCAGCTGTTAGTTTCAAATAAACTCAACAGATATTCTTGTAACAGATATTCTTAAGTAGAACAAAGAGAATTACTGAGTTCTTTGCGAGGGAAAACACAACCCCCACCTCCAAATCTTTGAGTTCTAGTGAGGCAATCATTAACATGAGGAATGAAATTAAGTAAAAATTCAGACAGAATAGTTCAAGTGATTCTCAACCAAGAGGAAAGAGAAAGAGCTCACTAATTCGTTTTTCTTCCTTTATTCATTCAATCCAACATTTTTTTTCCTGAGTTTCCTTTGGTGCTATTCCAATGTATTGCCAACTTTTTAAGTTACATACCTGGCATATCAAAACTACAGCTTTTCCCCCAGCAATGGCTTTTTATTATGTAAGATTTCATCATGCCAAGAAATCAATTATAGAATTTCACAGATCAATGATATAATTTGTTTTTCTTGTGTTCACATTGGGGGAAATTTTGGTTTAACATTTTGACTTTAATTGAATTACAAAGCATCCAAACAACTTTATGTCTGTGGATAGAAAAGACTGTGATATCGTCTATTTTATTTTGTCCAACTGAATTTAAATTTTTGCCTGTTTGTCTATAACTTCCACCAGATTTTAAACCTCCATTGCTCAGTGACCTTGTTTGCCCTTTCAATACTGTTAGCCTAGATCTATATAAAACAACTCACACGTAGAGGACACTTGAAGGAAAAACAGATGCTTGTTGAAAATTTTAAGTGAACATAGATAGGTATAAAAGCATGGATGTAAACTCATTTTCTTTTTTTTCTCATCTACCAACAGACAGACACTAATTAGAAGTAAATGATAGAATGGATACCAAGGGTCACCACTTAATTGAATTTAGTTAAAGCCATATCTAATATATTTCCTAACTTTTTATCCTAAACTCAAAAAGGGCATAATCTCTCCAAACCTTTACCACCCACCTGTAAAACAAAAACTATTAATTCACTAAGCAAATATATAAAAAAATCTAGATGTCATTAATTACCTGTTTCTAGTATAAGACAAAAGTAAAACACCTCCTTCCCAATATCTGAAGAGATGATTGTGCACTCATACACTTAGCTGTCTCTTGTGATGCAGTGAGATGCAGCATGGAGACTCAGAACTTGAGATCGGACCCTTCACTTACTCCTAGTCATATAAACAGTATGAAATGGAGACAAACATGGCTCCTACCTCATAGGGTTGTTGTTAACATACAAAATGCTTAAGACAATGCCTGGCTGATAGTAAGCACCCATATTTATTATCATTATCAATCTCATCGTCACTGTAGTAGTACTCCTGTTTATCTCCAGGCTATACATTCCAAGACCTCAGGTGGATACCAATAATGCAGATAGTACCACATCCCATATGTACTGTTTTTATCCTATACATATCAGTGATAAGTTTTAACTTAGAAATCAGGCATCAGAAGAGATGAATAATGATAATGGGCCAGGGATTTAGCTCAGTGGTGCCACCGCCTGCCTCTCAAGCACAAGGTCCTGAGTTCAATTCCCAGTACCCCCCCCCAAAAAAACCAATAATGAAATAGGATAATTATAATAATATACTATAATAAAGGTAATTTATTGTTAAAAAGTGATACATCACTGTAGTAAAAGTAAATTATAAATTATGCATTCTTGGAATTTTCCTTTCCTAATGTTTTCAGTCCATAATTGACAACATATAGCTGCAATTGCAGAAAAGAAAACCACAGATAAAGGGGAACTATCGTACCTCTATATCTTAACTGACACTTTTACTTCAAGAGTACCCTAATTTTATCTCAAAGTGTAGCAGTGTTATAATAATTCATGCTCTACCAGGAACCTCTCTTCCAAATTCTTTGATAAGACCCAAGTCCACAAGATAAGCTGCCAAGAAAATAAGTCGATCTCTGACATTCTATTACTATCGCATCTTATTTCTACAAGAACCATTAATTATTATCCTACCTGTTCAAAGCTGTCATAAGGAATGGCAGGGTCAGTTATGTGGGAAGGAGATGGTATTACAGGAAGTGTGGAAGAAAAAAATCTAACAGAATTCTGTGTGTTTTCTAATAATATTGATTAGTTGCCATATCTCATTTATTCTTTGCAAAGAATGCTTTATGTGTAGATCAGGAGATAGAACTGAATGGAATGAGATAAAATCATGCTCAATTTATTCTATTTCTTTTAAACTTCTAAAGAAAACCTCCGCTTTGGGGAGTATAGTAACTAAATATTTTGAAAAGCCCTTTAACACTAAAACCCAAATGTTGAATAAAATACAAAGGCATGTATTTCAAATGAATTGCTAGGAATATATGAAAATAAAAACTTCCAAGTTCCCAACTTTCCCACACCAAAATAGAGAGGAAACAAAGAAAGAAGATATGAATATCCTGGGACAAAATGTCATCCTTGAAAACAGAAATGGGAGTCTTTGTTGCTGGTCAATGCCTTCCAAAGTAGTATCAACTTAGAAAATCCATAGGTTATGAAAGACATGTCAAATTAATAAATAGTGAAAGTCAACAGAATACTTTCACATTTTTTCTCTGCAAGTTTCCCAGTGTTTATTACATCATTTATACTGTGAAAAACAAGAATACATAGAGTAAATTAACTGTTCATACAAACTTAGTAAGCTAAAGAAGAGGGTCATTACAGGTGTGGCTGATAACATCCCACCAAGGAAGTTTAGAGGATAACTGAATTCTCAGAGTTCTACATTTCTGCCAAGAAATGTAGGTGCAGTATTTGAAACTGCCAAGTTATTCAGATGAGAGGTAGGAAGTTGACTTCTACTTTGGTAGAATAATATTCCCATAACAAAATCCCAAGGGCAAGTGTTAAAAAGTTTTGTCTATGAGATTCAGTAATATTTATGGGCAACCAAATACAATCCACTTCAACCAGTCAGAGCTTTCTGTCTGTATTAACAAAGAGAAATTTTCATCTAATTTAAATACCTCTTTGTATTTGAACAATGTAAATAGTTTCACAATATCTGTTGCTATAATTCATTCTTTTTAATTATATTTAATATCTTGGACCTGATTATTAATTATGAATGTAATCTTTGTCTATAATATATTACATGAAGGCAAGGACATTTCTCACTTTCCTTTGTACCCTTTTAGATGTAATATACTGGTTTATACATAATAGGTACTGAAAAAGAGCTACTGAACTAGAAAAACATGAACTTCTCTGTATGGAATCATAGTTTGAGCCAACAAACATCTTTAATCCAGAAATTTTCTTTACTATCTATCCACAGTTGACTCTCACTTTCTGAGTCATGGGCACTTCTTGATTGCATTGTGACAGTGGCTACATTAAATTATATGCCAGGACAGAAAGTAAAATATAAACAGTAAAATTTTAAGAGGTTAAGGAGGCACAATGCACCCAATTTACAAGTGCAGCTGAGCAAGTTAAAGGCTTGTTGGGGGCAAAGTGTTCATTCAGATGCCAAACTCTGGCCAAGATAGTTATTCCTTCTGGATAAACACTCTCTTCCCCAGAAAGTACTTTATTCACCCTGACTTGACTGGACTTTGGATAAGTTCCAATATAAACATTCCCACAAAAAGTCAAGCAAAGGTAAGCATCTCAGTCTTTTCACAGTGCAGTGATCCCATGTGGCTTTGTCTCTGGTACTGACCACCAACACACAGCACTCTTCCCTTTGGGCACGCACAAGTGCATCGTTTGGGAGTGGCTGAGGGAGACCACACGATTACTTCCCTACTACCTTCTTGCTTACTTGCCAAAACTCATTTTTGCTTTATTGAAAGTCCCAAATGTCCTTAAATTGCATGTTGATGACATCACACTTGAGGGTGGTATGGCTGGAGGGACATTAAATAAATTACATTTTATAAGGTAGTTAATGTGCTAATACGGGGAGGGCTAAGTTGAGCTCTGTGCCGTACAAGTTTCTATCTGGATCTCAGAAATGAATAAAAACCTTAGAGAAAAATCTCTCCTTATTAATTTTGCATCATACTTTACTATGGTACTTCAGACAAAAAAATAAGATATAAAGATAATATTCATTGTGTACAAGATCATATGTAATTGTATTTTCTATAAGCTAGTAGAAAGGCAGACACTTTCCTTAGTTAATTTAGGGAGATGAAATGCAGATCTTTCATATCCAATCAGAACGTATGGTTTCATTATTGCATGTTTTAGACCATCTCGACTGCTATTACACATTACCTCAAGCTGGGTGGCTATAGACTAGAAATTTATTTCTAACAATTCTGGAAGCTAGGAAGTTTAGAATCAAGGCATTAGCAGATGAAGTGTCTGGTGAGGGCTTCCTTTCTCATTCATAGACAACTGTGTCTAGCTGTGCCATCACTTGGAGGAAGGGATAGGCTTCTTCTGTAAGGCACTAACTTAATTCATGAGCTCTCCACCCTCATGACCAAAGTCCTTGCCTAGTAACACCACCAGTTTGGTAGGCAGGTTTTAACACCAGAATTCTGAGGTGGGGTAGGAGTGGGGGCACATGCATTCAGACCATAGCATTGCACCTACCATAAGACTGTTAAGTAATCACCGTAATTTGGTACAGACAACTTCAGTGTAACATTACTAGTGATTTCATATGGATGCTATCATATCATGTGATAAGAGCATTTCACCTCTGTGGTATTTTCCTCCAAACCCATAACCCATAATCATGAGAACACCACCAGACAAATTTAGATTAGGGGATATAACACAGGAGAGTTGGCCAGTACTCCTCATGGTGATGAAAATTTTTAAAAAATCATAGACCAAAGGAGAATAACTAAAATGCAATATGGTATGCTGAATTGAATTCTGGATAAAGAAGAGAAAACATTAATGGAAACATTGGTGAAATCCAAATAAAACCTGTCGTTTAGTTTAAAAAAAAAACTTGAGTAGGCCTTTAGTTGAAACTTTCCCCAAATAAGAAAAAAATAACAATAAGTGTACATGTAAATCTTTTTAAGAGAAATGTAGTGTTCCCCCTCGTAATTCACTTTGATGATCAATTTTAATTATTATGAGATGCTTAGATGTTTTATCCATTATGCATTCATTCATTCACTCACCAATTAATTTATTTTTTCACTCAGCAAAATAAACACTGAGTACCTGCCATCAGGCAGGTCACTGTCTGGGTGCCAAGGATGCAGGCATTAAATAAGACATACAAGGTCCCCCGCTCTCGTCCATAACCTATCTCCTTTTTGGAGCCAACTTCTCTTTTATTATCAGTACAAACACAATTCTGTTTGCTATGTTTGGGCTGCCATACAAAATACCACAGACTGAGTGCCTTAACCAACACAAATTTATATTTGTACAGCTCTGGAGCTGAGAAGTCCACAAAGTTCCAGCCAATTCATTTTCTGGTCAGGACTCTTTCTGGCTTCCAGATGGCTGTTTTCTCACTTTGTTCTTACCTGGGTTTTGCTCAGCACACACAGAGAATGAGCTTTCTGGTGTCTTTCCATAGAAGGACACTATCCCATCTTATGAGTTTATTTAATTATTTCATTAGCCCAAATACAGACACACTGGGTGATAAGACTTCAACATATGAATTAGGGGGAGACATACACACTCAGTCCATAACAGCAAAAAAAAATGATGAATTACTGAACAATCCAAACCTCAGATGAGTAAGACAAGGTAACTTAGGGAGCAGAAGGCAGGAAATTTTAGATCCTATCTTCCTTCTGGGTTTTTTTATTCACACTGGAGAGCATTAAAACTGTTATAGCAAAGTCTAGCTTTCCTACTCTGCTCCTGCTGTAGGCTGGACTCTGATAGCATATAATCACATAAAAATAAAAGGATACAAGTCATTCAAGCACTTTGATGTTTAAAAATAATATTAAATTGGAACACTCTTCTAATCTGAGGTTTGCTTCAACTGCCTCACTTTAAGCTACACACATATTCCATTTCTCAAAATTCAATTCTGTTTCTAATGCTGCTCGCATTCACCAAGAGAAGGAAAGGATCTACATCTGAGTATGGCAAATGCACCATAAATGTGGCTATAAAATATCCAAATCTACGTAAATTTAAAAAGTAAAACATCAAAGCAATAAACTAGAAATGGTAAGTTTACCTCTCATTATAGAATTCTTCCATGCTGAAATTGACAGTATGCCAGGAAGTTTTATTATAAACATGTGAAAAAGTGTTCAGGATGGCTTAATGTGGTAGTACCCTGGATTCACACTGCATTTGCTCTATGATGTCCTTGTATTTCCAGATAAATAACAGAATTTTAAAGTGAATTACTGTATTTAAAGTAATCATAATCATCTTAACTTGAATTTTTTTACATAAAAGCAATGTTTATTTGGAGTAGATTTGCCATTCCCCTTGCTCTTCAGTGCTCTCCTTATCTCCATTAAAGAGGCAGGCACAATTCCCAGACAGAAAATTGTGGCAATTTTTTTTTCCAGTGGCATCTGGTATTTTGGCAGAAAACTCATTGGAATCATCTTAAATATGGTTAGCATTCTTTCCCATTTTTTCTCCTTCAAGCATTGAGAGAAAGTGGATTTTTGTTATTTTCAGAACTTAATAGAGAAAGGCTCAAGAAATATATTTTTTTAAATATATCCTCAAGCTTGGGAGAGAAAGTCATTTGGGGGGAAATAGCTAAGAAGGGTGCTTCAGCTGTAATTTCTTTTTTTTAAATGTCTAATTTGTTATTGGTTGGTTTCATGATAGCAGCCATTCTTTCTGGGGTGAGGTGGAATCTCAATGTTGTTTACTTTTGCATCTCTTGAATGACCAGTGATGTTGAACATTTTTTCATATGTTTATTTACTATTTCTACTTCTTTCTCTGAGAAATGTCTGTTCATTTCAGATGCCTATTTTTGGACTGGGTCTTTAAATTTGAGAGGTCTGATTTTTTTTTTAAGTTCTTTATAGACTCTAGATAGTAGACTTCTGTCTGAGAAACAGAAGGTGAAAATTTTTTCCCACATTGTGGGTTGTCTCTTCACACTGTTGGTGGTTTCTCTTGCTGTGCAGAAGCTTTACCAATAAAACTGATTTTTTTTAAAAGTCTAATTTTTCCAGGAAGACATGAGTGCAAATTTTACTTTCTTCCTCTCTCTCTCTCTTCTAAGAACCAAAAACTAAAACGAAATCAGTATCAATTTACTTTTACTTTTCTAAAATGGAATTAATTCTGAATCTCATGGTCACATTCTCAGCTTTAGAACACTTACTGCCCAAGTATCTGAAGGGTAAGCATATGTAATACAGTAGACAAACCTGAATTTAGGGACAAACATAGAAGATCTCCAACTTAGCTGAAAAAACATATTAAAACCAGATTTTGCTAGACCTTTCAATATTTCAGTCTTTAAACTGATAAGCACAGAAGTTTAATCACATGACACAAGTAGTGTTTTCAGAAAATTAATTTGGTTGCAGTTCGGGAAACAGCGAAAGGAAACAGGAAGCAGCAGCCAATGCAAAGATCAGAGAGATACTGCCAGCTGAGTGGCAGTGGAAGATGGGAGCACCAGCAAGATGTTTTTATATATACTTTGTAATTTAAATGTTTTTTTTAAAAAGGCAAGAGCTATTTCCCTTTAGGGTCTCCCAGCTCCTGCAGCTGCCTGGGATGCCCTCAGTCCACAGACTCCACATGCAGAAGGCCTAATCAACATGGCCTTCATCTCGCCTTCCCATAGGGATGCAGCTGCCTAAGTGTGTTGGCCACACACTCTGTCTCAGCTAGACAGTTCTCTTTTGCTTTTCTGTTACATGTTCTTAAAAATAATAGTTCCCATAATCCACTTTATTCTTATGGATTTGACTTTTTATTTTTCTTCTATTACCTTTTGACTTCCTGCTCCAAACCCTTAATCCTGAAGAATGATCTGCTTTTAGCTTTTCATCTCATAAGCTTTAGCCTTTTAGCCTAACCCATTATAGCTTTTACTCATGTTTTAACCTTTTATCTCATTGGCTTATAACATTGTATCTTTCATTTTTAAATCTCATCATTTTTGTATTTTTAAACTCAAACTTTTACCTTTGTGGAGAGCTTAAATCTCTTATTTTAGCTTCTATTTCATTCTCTTTTAGTTTACCTTATTCCCTCTTTTTTAAGAGTTAGTTTCCTAACTTAACCAGATGTCTATTTTTTTAATATTTACCCTATTTTGTTTCTTTTATACTGTTTCCTGATGTTAGCCTCGTTTTATAATGAACTTCAAGAGGTGACAGCAAAACACCATAATTAGGGAAGGCTGAACACCTCTCTTTCCAAACCCCCCATGCCTCTAGCTCTCTAAAAGTGCCCCCAGTGTATCCTAGAGCCTCTGTCAGTAAGACAGAATTTTAAAAGTAAAAATAAATAAATAGCTTAATTAATGAACTGTGCATTTTTGTTAAAGCACCGTTCTGTGTAACCCTGGAGACTTGCCTTAGTGAGGAGGCAAGTGATGATGAAATTCCTCATAGGATAAAGCAAAATAGTTGACCCTTGGTCAGACTGCTTCCACCATTTATGAACTCATCTGTTCTCATATACTTGTCTCCAGATTAGTCCTCTTTCTCAACAGATTCAGAGAAGGATATTTTGGAGTTTCTCTCTTCTATTATAAAAGATGAGGATTTGTTTGCCAAATGGAAAGTTATCACAAATAATACTTCTAAAAACACGAATCTGATGGGCTGTGCTCTACTGGAGGCTGCCTCTTTTGTTGTGACCCACATTGGAAAAATCTAAGGACAGTAAGAGGAGCATTTCACCTTCATAGAATGGGAATACATTTCTCTCAGGAGGTCTAAGGAACACATTTGAGATAGGATCTTTTAATCTTTTTCCTGAGCCTTCTTTCTTAAAGAAGGATTGAGTTTCCAAAGGATTGCTATGTCATAGTAGCTGTATGTTTGCCATATGACCTGTCACACCACTTACATCTCCTATGGGTCTTCATTCAAGATTCAGGTAAGAGGCAAACTCTTCTGAGAACCAATCCTATCCCATTGTGCTACAACTGGATTACCCATAACTCCTTTCCTGTCCCCAGTAAGTAACATGCCCTCCAAACCTTTCTACTTGCAGAACAGGTCAGGAGTCACCCCTCCTCACAATTTCACTTGAGAATGTTCCTGATTTTTCTGAGCACCAAGTTCTGCCCTACTGCAGTGACCTGATTTAAAATGAAGGAGAAGAAGGAGAAGGAGGAGAAGGAGGAGAAGAAGAAGCAGCCAGCCAATTTAATTGCCTAGAACAAGCCCCTAGAGTACAACCTAGTAAGTACAACCTAAGAGCCCCTAGAGCTTACTCATGACATTTTGGGTACTGCATACTGTTACCACCATATGACATATCCTGTCCTAGGCACTTGCAATATATGAACAAAACAATCTCCCTAGTGCCATGGAGCTCACATTTTAAGGGGGAAGGGAAGAGTAAAGAATGAATAATAGAGACATGTCAGCTGATGAACAGAAAAGTGAAGCAGAGAAAGGAACTATAAAAGGGTAAGAATCTAAGATGTAATTTCTATTATATGAATACCTAAGACACATAAAGCCATTGTAAATATTTCTTTTCTTTTTTTTATTTTTTTTGGTACCAGGGATCAAACTCGGGACCTTGCACTTGCGAGGCAGGCGGCAGAAGTACTGAGCTAAATCCCCAGCACACATAAAGCCATTTTAGTGAGAGAGGTCCTTCATAGGCACGTGTTCTAGAATGTTCAAGAGAGCAAGATGTCTGAAGTTGCATTTCCTAGATAGGAGACCAGTTTTCAAGCAGCTAGGTATTTTAAAATAGGATATTCTATTGTGCATATGTAAAGAAAATTGACTCAATCATCTGATATTATTTCATTTTTGTACCTGATTACTGAGAATTTGTCATCACTTGGTCTCCATTCTACTTCTCTTTGGAGTACATAAAGTAAGAGGGGAAAAAGTTCAACAACAAAATATTAGGAGCTAAAGAATGAGGAAAGAAAATGACAAAGAGGAAATACTTAAGTTCTCAAATTTGAATAGATGAGAATCCAGACTACAAGGGCTCACTGAGTGGTCCCGAGTAAAACAGTAAAAAACAAAAACAAACAAACAAAAAAGAACTACACTAAGACACATTATAAAGAAATTTTAAAACCCTGAGGACAAAGCAGAGACCTTTTAAGCTTAGAAGAAGGAAACAAATATGAATTTCGTACAAAACATCTTGAATCCAAATGGCATTAAAAAGAAAATAGCCCAGCACCTTCAAAATTTCACCTCAATCAAAATCAATTAAAGTAGAGAGAAAGACCAGGAGGTGGGCCATCATCAGTCAGGCAGAGGAAGGTGTGACAAGGTTCTGCATCTTGCTTCAGTCAGGTTCTGGCTCCACTAGTCACAATTTTAACTATGTGGGCAAGCAATTAAAGCCCTCTAGACCTCTGGACTTTTTTTGCTTTTCTGTAAAATGGGAAGGATCATACTTGCTCCTAAAAGTCTTTGAGTATTAAATAAAGTAGTGAGGACACAAGCAAGAAGGTCACCAGATGTGTAGCACCTCGTCCCTGATGCAAGCAAGCAGGCTCACTCTGGACATGCAGTGGCCCCCAAACACAAGGGTGCAACCAGCCACCAACTCCAAGTTGGCTCCACATTTTGCTTCCTGTGTCTACAACACAGGGCAACACAGGCAAGGACTAACCAACCAACCTGATCCTGGACGAGAACAATGCACAAGGAGAGAAGGGAGCAACCAGACCCCATGACTGTTGACTGTAAGTTCAACAGTCCACTTAAATTCCTGCCCCATGGCCTACACCTAGCAGAGACTAGAGGGCTGATTCTATTTCCGATCTACCAACAGGACCAAGGACATACCTTGGCTTAGATGGTAAACACAAGCTGGAGTGAATGGACAGAGTGGCCTCTGTCACTGAGAGGATTTCTCAGCAACACATAAGCCCTAAAACTAGGTGAAGAAAAATCATGACTGGCTGGATCCCAAATTGCAGATTGTGGAAATGAACCACTCATTCAAAACTGCAGGAATGTTTTCTTTGACTCAATTTTTTCTTTTTCTATTTTTCATTATTTTTATCTTTCCTGCAATAAATTTGGGGAGGAGTATTTTTCTCTTTTTCTCTTTCTCTCTCCCTCTCTTCTTTATTTTCTTTCCTCTCTGTTTCTCTTTTACCCTTTCATTTTTTCTCATCCTGCTTATTTTTCTTTTATTTCCTGTACTTTGCTCTCTGATTATCTTTTTTCTTCTTCTTCTTGATCATTCTTTCCTGCAACTATTTTCTAACACTAATGATTTCCTTTTACTTCTCAAAAGGACCCTCATCTCACTTTCATCCTCCTTTTCATATTCCATGATTAATTTTTCAAATTTTGCTTTTTTCATTCTCTGGTTCCCCACCCCCTCTACTCCTACTAGTATAATTACTAAGATTTATGAATCTCTATATAGTTACTAAACCTTATTTTATTGCTATTGAATATTGCTCTAATGTTAACAGAGGTAAAATTGTTCCATTTAGTGGATATTTTCTGTAGGTAAGTAGTAGGTCAATATTTGCTTTGTCTTAGTATTCATAGTATAATTATAGATCTCTTTTTATGATTAAGGGGGTCCATTATTGGTGCTTATGGTTTGTCAATATTCAGTTTCTATTTTATGCTATAATTGACCGTGTTTTCATTACTATAGCCAAGGTGGCATAGCTGTTACTGTTAACTGGTTTTCTTAAGAGGTCAATATTTAGATTGCTTTAAATTTGTTGACAATATGGTGGCCCATTCCTGGAGAACTGGATATTATGCCAAATACACTGCAACCTCCCATTCAAATAAATGGTAGTGGTTGGACCATGGGACAAAAGCAAAGGCCAACACTGTAGTTAGCCATGCCCAAAGGGCACCCAACAAAGCAGACATTAGCTGAAGAGATCTCCATATTAGAAACAAGGTTTTCCACTATGGTCAACCCACAAGCCTCAACACCCAGAAAACAAACAAGCAAACAAAAATAGAAACATGAAAAGACAAGCCAAAAAATGCCTCCAAAAACTCTCAACTCCCCCAATCCTGATCCATGTGGCATTGAAGGGGAGGGAGCCAAAAACCACACACTTGAATTATTCAAATTGATATCAGAGAAATAATAGAACAGATCAGTAAGGCATTTGGCAAGCTCACAGAAGTTTCAAGCAAACAGATATTGGGCCAAATAAACAAAAATGATAAGCAAGTCCACAGAAGAAATTAACAAAAAGCTAGCAGAGCTAAACAAAATGATATAAAACATGATTGACAAGCATAGAAAAGATTAGAGTCCATAAAAAGGGTACAAATAGAAATTAGAAGATTAAAAATTTTATCAAAAGTATGGGCAGCAGAAGTGTCTAATGTGAGGAAACAGTGCCAGAACTAGAGGACATGGATATTGTCAATGACCAATTAATGAGAGATACCTTAAAAACAACAAGGGAACATAAAAGATTTATCCTACCACTCCCAGATGATTCAAAGATCTAGGTTAATCTAGGTTTAATTGGAATTACTGAAAAAATCAGAAGACAGCACGAATGGCATAAAAATTGCTTATTAAAATAATAGCAGACAACTTTCCAAATATGGGGAAAGAATTTGACATATCCCAAATAACCATGATCAGAAAAGAACTTTGGGACACATCACAATCAAAATCCTACAAGTCCTACACAAGGACAGAATCTTAAAAGCAGTTAGAGAAAAGAAACAAATCACTTGTAGGTAAATGTATGCTATGCTTATTATCAGAATATAGTGCAGTGAAGCTAGAAATCAATGACAAAAGGAAACATGGAAATTATACAAATGCATGGAAACTAAATAATACACTCTTAAGTAAACAATGGATCATAGAAGAAATCAAGGAAGATATAAAAATTTCTATAACTCAACATAATTCTACTACAACATACCATAACTCCTGGGACATAATTGAAGCAGACATAAGAGAGTAGTTGTTTTTTTGTTTGTTTGGTTGGGATTTTTTTGGTCCTGGGGATCAAACTCAGGACCTTGTGCTTGTGAGGCAGGTGCCGGAACCACTGAGCTAAATCCCCGGCCCTATAAGAAAGTAGTTTA
This sequence comes from Heterocephalus glaber, assembly GCF_000247695.1. Next base: position 9,694,038 of record NW_004624816.1, read on the forward strand.
TAGCTGTGAAGGCCCACATTACAAAATCAAAACAAACCCAAATAAATAACCTAATAATGTATCTCAAGGTCCCCAAAAAACAAGAAAAATTGATACCCAAACCTACTACAAGGAAGGAAATTATAAAGATCAGAGCAGAAATCAAAATATTGAGACAAATAAATAAGCAGTCAATCGAAGAGTTGCTTCTTTGAAAGAATAAACAAAATGAACAAACCTATACCCAATCTAACCAAAAGAAGGGAAGAAAAGACATAAATTAATGCCATTAGAAATGAGAAAAGTGAAATCACAACAGACACTGCTTAAATCAAAGATTGTTAACACCTACTTTGCAAACTTGTATGCCAATAAATTGGAGAATTTAGAAAAAACGGATTGCTAGATACATATGAAGTACCAAAACAGAAACAACATTTAAACATCCCAAGTAATCCAATACCAGGCAATGAAATTGAATCAGTAATTTTTTTTTAAAAGTATCAACTAAGATAACCCCAGATCTGGCTGAATTCACTGCTGAATTGTACAAAAATTTTAGGGAACACCTAACATGAATACTCCTCAAGTATTCATTTCTTTAATAAAAATGAAAGAAAAGGAGTACTCCAAAAGTCATTCCAGGAAGCTACCATTACCTGATTTCAAAACCAGACATGGATCCAACCAGAAAAGAGAACTATAGATCAATTTCTTTAATGAATATACATGCAAAAATCCTCAACCATATATGGCAAACAGAATGCAAGGAATTATGAAAAAGATTAGGGCCGGGGATTTAGCTCAGTGGTTCTGATACCTGCCTCTCAAGCACAAGGTCCTGAGTTCAATCCCTGGTACCAAAAATAGAAAAGATTATACATCATGACCAAGTAAGCTTCATCCCAGCAATGCAAGGATGGTTTAACATATATAAATCAATAAATGTAATACATCACATAAATAGAAGCAAGGACAAAAAATTACATGATCATCTCAATAGACACAGAAAAAGCCTTTGACAGAATCTAACATCCTTTCATAATAAAAATACTAAAGGAAATAAGTAGAGAGAGCCCTTATCTCAATGTGATAAAAAGTCAGTTATGACCAACTGATTATCAACATCATATAAATGAAGAAAAAAATGAAAGCTTTCCCTCTAAAATCAGAAACAAGACAAGAATGTACACTATCACCACTCCTATTCAACATAAGACTCAAAACATTATCAAGAGCAATTAGGCAAAAAAAGGAAATGAATTGGATATGTACAGGAAAGGAAGAAGTCAGATTATTATTATTTACAGATGACATAATCCTCTACATATGGGAGAAAACTCAAAAAAATCCATGAAAAGATTCTTAGAATAACCAAATTCAGTAATGTAGCAGAATACCAAGTCAACACACACAAATCAATAGCATTTCTGTAAAGTAGTAATGAACCCACTGACAATAAATTAGGGGGAAAATACCACTCACAATATCACCAAGAAAAAAATTAAATACTTAGGAATTAAGCTAAGGAATTGAAAGACCTCTACAACAAAAACTACAGTACTCTGAAAAAGGAAATCAAAAAGTATATCAGAAAATAGGAAAATATCCCCTATTCCTGGATAGGCAGAAACAATATAGTCAAAATGGCCATACTTCCAAAATTGACATACAGACTTAATGCAATCCTAATCAAAATGGGAGTGTAGATTAGTGCAACCACGGTGGAAATCAGTATGGAGATAACTCACAAAACTAGGATTATAGGTCCCTTTTGACATAGCTATTCCTCTGCTGGGCATCTTCCCAAAAGAATTAAAAGCATCATACCACAGCAATGTATGTGCAACCATGTTTATAGTAGTATAACTAGTTATAGCTAAATCTTGGAAACAGCGCAAATGCCTATCAACTGGTGAGTGACTAAAGAAGAAGTGGGGTTTTTTCATTAAGTTTATTGGTACATTCGAGGTACATAATACAGTTACATTTATCATTGGGAGCTTGTACCTTTACATAATGTATCTTGGTTCTTCTTTTTTCCCCATTTCCCTGTCCTCCCTTCAACCCCTCCACCTCTCCCTACTTACAAAGACTTTGTTTCTGTTTTTTCCTTTTCTCATATTTTTTCCTTTCCCCTACCCCTCCCACTTCCCCTACCCCTTTAGACCTTTTCTTCCTATTTCACATTATCAATTATACATTTTGATCCTTATTTACACTTTTAGTTTCTCACACCAGAGAAGCTATTCAGTATTTACCCATGTGTCCTATTTATGTCACTTAAGAGTATTGCCATTATGTGCATCCATTTAATTACAAATGTCCCTAGTTCCTCGTTCTTTATGACTGAGTAGTACTCCATATTATAAAAAAAACTCTTCTTTATCCAGTCTCCAGTTAATGGGCAATTGGTCCATTTCCAAGCTTTAGCTATTACAAACTGTGCCGCTATAAACATTGCTGAACATATATCACTGTGGCATGATTCTTTGATGTTTCTTTTGGGTAGATACACAGCAGATGAAGAGCTGTGTCAAATGGGACCTCTAATCCTAGTGTCTTGAGGTATCTCCATATTGATTCCCACAGTGGTTGCACCAGTCTGCACTCCCACCAACAAGGGAGATGGATTCCTTTCTCCCCACACCCCCGCCAGCATTTGTTATTATTGATTTTTTTTGATAGTAGCCATTCTTTCTGGGGTGAGGTGGAATCTTAGTGTTGTTTCATCAGCATTTCTCAAATGACCATTGATGTTGAATATTTTTTCATATGTTTATATGCTGCTTTTACTTCTTTGTCTGAGAGATGTCTGTTCATTTCAGATGCCCATTTTTGAATTGGGTCTTTAAATTTGGGGGGTCTGATTTTTTTAAGTTCTTTGTATATTCTTGATATTAGTTCTTTGTCTGAGAAACAGCTGGTAAAATTTTCTCCCAAATTGTAGGTTGTCTGTTAGCTCTGTTGGTGGTTTCTCTTGCAGTGCAGAAGCTTTTTAAAGAGATCCCAGTTGTTGATTCTTTGTGCTAGTTCCTGTGCTACTGAAGATTTGTTTATAAAGTCTTTTCCTATGCCAATGTCTTGGAGAGTTCTACCTAACTTATCTTCCAGCAAGTTTAGTGTTTCTGTTTTAATATTTAGATCTTTAATGCACTTGGATTTTAGTTTAATGCATGGTGAAAGATAGGTGTCTAGTTTTACTGTTTGGCAGTTGAAATCCAGTTTTTCCAACACAATTTATGAAAGAAGCTATCTTTCCTCCAGTGAGGATGGTTGGCTCCTTTGTCAAAGATAAGGTAGCTGAATATGTCTGGAGTTGTTTCTGTATCTTCTAATCTGTTCCACTGGCCCTTGGGTCTGTTTCTTTGCCAGTACCATGCTGTTTTTATCACAGTAGCTTTGTAGTATAGTTTAAAGGTGGGGATTGTGATACCCCCTGTCATGTGCCTGTTGTGTAGAATTGCTATTGCTATTCTAGGTCTCTTCTCATTCCAAATGAATTTTTGGATTGCTTTCTCTAGTTCTGTGAAATATGCTGTTGGGATTTCAACCGGGATTGCATTGAATCTATATAGCATTTTGGAAGTATGGCCATTTTCACTATATTGGTTCTTCCTACCCAGGAACAGGGAATGTCTTTCCATTTTCTTATATCCTCTTCGATCTCTTTTTTCAGAGTGTTATACTTTTCACTGTAGAGGTCTTTTGCCTCCTTTAGTAGATTGATTCCTAGATATTTCAATTTTTTTGATATTATTATGAAAGGAATTGTTTTTCTAATTTCTCGCTCAGTGAGTCTGTTATTTGTATACAAGAAGGCTATTGATTTTTGAGTGTTGACCTTGTATCCAGCGACTCTACTGAATCTGTCAATTAAGTGTAGAAGTCTTTTGGCAGATTTTTTTGGGTCTTCTGTGTAGAGTATCATATCATCAGCAAATAATGACAGTTTAACTTCTTCCTTTCTTATCTTTAGTCCTTTTATTTCTTTCTCTTGTTTAAGTTCTTGTCTGTAGTTCTTGTCCAGCACTACATTGAACAGGAGTGGTGATAGTGTACAACCTTGTCTTGTTCCTGATTTTAGCATGCAGGTTTTCAGTTTTTGACCATTTAGTATGATGTTGGCTGTTGTTTTTTTACAGATAGCCTTTATCAGGTTGAGATAAAGATCATCTCTTCCAATTTTCTGTAGGGTTTTTATCATGAATGCATACTGGATTTTCTCAAATGCTTTTTCTGCACCTATTGAGATGATCATATGGTTTTTGTCCTTGGCTTTGTTAATATAGTGTATTATATTTATTGATTTATGTTTGTTGAACCATCCTTGCATCCCTGGAATAAATCTGACTTGGTCAGGGTGTATGATCTTCTTAATGGGCCTCTGTATTCTGTTTGCCAGGGTCTTATTGAAGATTTTTGCATCTATGTTCATTTGTGAGATTGGCACACAGTCCTCTTTCTTGGTTGGGTCTTTCTCTGCTTTTGGAATCAAAGTAACACTTGCTTCCACGAATGAATTTGAAAGTATTACTTCCCTTTCGATTTCATTGAAGATTTTAAAGAGTAGTGCCAATAGTTCTTCTCTAAATGTCTTGTTGAATTCAGCAGTGAAGCCATCAGGATCTGGGCTTTTCTTTCTTGATAAATTTTCAATTATGTTTTCAATTTCACCGATTACAATTGCAGTGTTTAGAATGTTTATATCTTCTTCGTTCAACTTTGGTAATTCATATGTATCTAGAAATCTGTCCATTTCCATTTTATTAGAGTACAGGTTCTCAAAGTAGGTATTGATGGTCCTCTGGATTTCTGCTGGATCTGTTGTGACTTCACCTTTTTTGTTCCTAATTACATGGATTTGAGCCTTTTTTTTTTTCCTTTTTTGATAAGGTTGGCTAAGGGTTTATTTGATTTTATTTATTCTTTCAAAAAACCAACTCTTTGATTTGTTGATTTTTTGTATCATTTTCTTAGTCTTCATTGCATTGATTTTTGCTCTGATGTTTATAATTTCCTTCCTTCTATGAGCTTTGAGTTTGTCTTGCTCTTCTTTTTCTAGGAGCTTGAGGTTCAGCATTATATTGTTTATTTGAGCTCAGTCTGTTTTCCTAGTATGGGCATTCACTGCAATGAATTCCCTCATAGAACTACTTTCATTTTGTCCCATAGATTCCTCTATGTTGTGTTGGCATTATCATTTAATTGTAGAAACTATCTAATTTCTTCTTTAATTTCCTCTGTGACCCATTGATTGTTTAGGAAAGTGTTATTCAATTTCCATATGTTTATGGAGTTCTTGCAGTTTCTTATGCTACTGACTTCCAATTTATTTGCACTATGGTCTGATAATATACAGGGGATAACTTCAATTATTTTGAATTTACTTAAATATCTTCTATGAGCTAGCATGAGGTCTATTTTGGAGAATGACCCATGTGCAGCTCAAAAGAATGTGTATTCTGATTTTGTGGGGTGGAACACTTTGTAGACATCTATTAAGTTCATTTGTTCCAAAGCTTGATTCAGTTCTGCATTTCATTGTTGATTTTTTTGTCTAGATGATCTGTCTATTTGTGACAGTGGGGTACTGAGGTCCCTCATTACAATTGTATTAGTGCTTATTTGGTTTTTCACGTCCATTAATATTTATTTTATATAGTTGGGGGCATTAGTGTTTGGTGCATAGATATTTATGATTGTCATCTCTTCCTCTTGGATTGTTCCCTTTACAA
>NW_004624816.1:9700487-9730103 GCF_000247695.1 Heterocephalus glaber
TTGACTATTATATGTCTAGGTGTAGATTTTTTTTTTAACATGGCTAGTTGGAGTTCTATATGCCTTGCTTCTCTGTATGTCAAATTCTTTTGCTCTGTTTGGGAAGTTTTCTGTCATTAATTTTGTGAAGTTTTTTTTATGTCATTTGTACTTTCTCCTGCTTTTTCATGGGCTCCTTTCAGTCTTATGCTATTCTTCTTTGCATCATCTAGAAACTGCTGGATCGATTTCTCATGGTCCCTTGCTATTTTTAAGAGATCTCTTTTCATGATCACTAACTGCAATCCTGTCTTCTATATCTGATATTCTGTCTTCACATTGGCTCATTCTGCTGCAAATACTTTCTATAGAGTTTTTAATCTCCTTGATATCTATTTGAATCTGTTTCATGGATTCCATTTCTTTCCTATATTGGGCATTTATGGTTTCCATTTCTTTCCTATGCTGGGCATTCATGGCTTCCATTATGGTCCTGCGCTCATCTATTTTTTTATCTATTTCTGATCTAGAGTCTCTAATCATGTCTTTCATTCTGCTTACCATCTCTGTAGAGATGGGAAATCATTATCTGGGAAATTATTTCTGTCTTGAATTTTTCTAGAGCCTCATTAAGATGTGTTATTTTATATAAAATGGAGTATTCTCAGCCATGAGAAACTAGAGACATTTATAGCTAAATCCATGCAAATTGATGCCATACTCAAGTGAAATAAATAGGACACACGTGTGTAAATACCAAGTAGTTTCTCTAGTGTGAGAAACTGAAAGTGTAAATGAGGACCAAAACGTATAATAGATAATGTGAAATAGGAAGAAAAGGGGCAAAGGGGAGGGGAAAGGGAGAGAGTGGTGGGGGAAAGGAAAGAAGGGAAATGAAAAGTATGAGAAAAGGAAAAAGCAGAAACAAAATCTTTGTGAATAAGGAAGGGTGGAGGGGTTGAAGGGAGGGCAGAGAAATGGGGAAACAAAATAAGAACTAAGATATGTTATATAAAGGTACAAATTCCCAATAATGTGTGTCATCATTTGTATACCTAAAATGTACCAATAAACTTAATGACTAAAAAAATACCAACAGCATTCTTCACAGAATGAGAGAAAAACAATCCTAAAATTCATATGGAAACAGAATAACAAACAAACAAAAAAAGAACAAAGTGGGAAGCATCACCGTTTCAGACCTAAGGTTATATTACAAAGCTACAGTGACAAAAATAGCAGGGTACTGGCACAAAAATAGACATGTGGATCGATGAAACGGAATAGATGCAGAAACAATCCAAGTACATTTAACATTTTGGTCTTTGACAAAGAAGCCAAAAACACACACTTCAGAAGAGATAGTCTCTTTAATAAATGTTGTTGGGAAAACTGGCTATCACATGCAGAAGATTGAATCTAGACACACATCTCTTACCATGCACTGAACTAAAATCAAAATGAATCACAGAATTAATTGTTAAATCAGAAACACTTAAGCTTCTAGAAGACAAAATAGATAAAACTCTTGAAGTCATAGGGGTTAGGCAAGGACTTTCTGAATGAAATCCCAGTTGCACAGGAGATAGTTCCAAGAGTCAATGAATGGGATCATAGGAAATTAAAAATCTTCTTCACAGCAAAATAAACAACCAGAAGAGTGAAAAGATACCTACAGAATAAGGAAAAGAATTCCCAGCCATTCCTTAGACAGAAGACTCATATCTAGAATATATGAAGAACTCAAAAACTTAGACCCTCCCCAAAAGAAAAGACTCAATCAAAAATCGGCAAGTGAGGCTAGTGCAGCCCGAATGAAGGGAGCCGCACAGGGGCCCTCCGCTGCTGGGACCCCAGGACTCTGCGCCCACCCGGCCCGGGCGCAGGATGCCCAGGCCCCTGAGAGGGGCGGGGAAAAGTTGGAGTTGAAGCCCCGTTGCGCCGGGACCACAGTCCCTGAAGAAATGAGTGGTGGCTTGGCTCCAAGTAAGAGCACAGTGTATGTGTCCAACTTGCCCTTCTCCCTGAGAAATAACGACTTAAACCGGATATTTTCCAAGTATGGCAAAGTTGTAAAGGTTACTATAATGAAAGACAAAGATACGAGGAAGAGTAAAGGGGTTGCATTTACATTATTTTTGGATAAAGACTCTGCACAAAACTGCACCAGAGCCATAAACAACAAACAGTAGAGTGATAAAGGCAAGCATTGCTATTGACAACGGGAGAGCAGCTGAATTCATCCAAAGACGAAACTACTTTGATAAATCAAAGTGTTATGAATGTGGGGAAAGTGGACACTTAAGTTATGCCTGTCCAAAAAACATGTGCGGAGAACGTAAGCCTCCAAAGAAGAAAGAAAAAAAGAAGAAAAAGAAAATTGCCGAACCAGAAGAAATGTGAGTAATCTGCTCTCACTGAGTACCTCACCATTGGCTTCTGTCTTTAACGCTGGCTGATTACCTTCTGCTGTTTCTCCTCAAGTGTGGTAGTGAGGACGTAGCAGAAAGTGAAGACGAAGGGGAAGACCCTGCTCTCGACAGTCTCAGCCAAGCCATCGCCTCCCAGCAAGCCAAGGCTGAAGAACAGAACCAATGGAACCCAGTGCAGGGGGCCCCTCAGCATCAGAGGATTCACGGCTCCCAAGGATAAAGAAGAGCACATACTTCAGTGATGAGGAAAAATTTAGTGATTAGAGTTGTATAATGTAGATGTCAGGAAAATAAAAACCGTCTGCAGTACAAATTATTTGCCTATAGGAACATTTAATATCAAATTTTTTTACCATAAAATAGTGAGTAGAAAATAAAAAATAATTTTAAAAAGAAAAAAAAATCTGCAAGTGAAATAAATAGACACTTCATAGAGGAAGTATAGATGGCCAATAAATACATGATGAAATGATCAGCAGTGCTGGTCATTAGAGAAATGCAAATTAAAACAACACTGATATTTCTTCTTATTGCAGAAAGAATAGCTATCATCAAGAAATCAGATAATAACAAATGCTGGAGAGGCTAAAGGGAAAAAAGAACCCTTTACACTGTTGGTGGGGATGTAAGCCAGGATAACCACTATGGAGATTTGTATGGCGATTTCTTAAACACTAAAACTAGAAATACTGTTTGACCCAGCTATTCCCCTTCTAGGTATTTTCCTAGAAGAGTTAAAGACATCATATTATAGTGATACACACATACCCATGTTTATAGCAGCACAATTCATAACAGCTAAATTTTGGAAGTGGCCTATATGTCCATCAACAGATTAATGGATAAAGAACATGTGGTATTTACACACAATAAAGTACTACTTTGGCATATGAAGAGATAAACTTGAGTCATTTGTAGGGAAATATGTACCATGAGACCATAGTATTAAGTGAAATAAACCAGACACACAAGCTTAAACATTGCATGATTTCTTTTATATGGGAAACCAAAGTTATAAATAAAGAGCATTATGAAAGTTAGCTAATAGAAAGTAGAGAGATAGATCTTTCTCTAATGGGAAGAGGATTAAGAGATGGAGGAATGGAATGAAGGGGAGAGAAAGGAGATGGAAAAAAAGGAACTAAGATGTGTTATGTGCAGGTACCAACTCCATCCAAGGAATATAAGCATTATATGTTGCAAATATGTAGTAAAAAAGTTTCATACAATAAAAATCAACTAAAATAGAATAAAAATATTTCCAGATATAAAAGGCCTACAAGGGTAAAATTACTGGAGCAAGAGCCAAGAAAGGACCACAGAGAATCCAAGCAAGGGACTCAACCCAGGAGGGATATGAAAGAGACCCCCAGAATAATGGCCCAAGAGAGATTTTATAGCAGCAACTGGGCAGAGTCCAGAGAGCAAGAGCCCCAGAAAACAGCAGAGGAAGGTTCCAAAGTGGACATCAGCTAAAAAGAGAAACTGGTAATTCCTAATGTATTCAGCTGCGTTAAGAGAATTCTAACAACACTTCTAGCAAAAATTTTCAGGAAAGATTAGTGGAAATACCTAGAAAAACAAGCAAATAACAGACAAGTAATTATAATGTTCAAAAAAGGCAAAAATTTTTCACAAAAAAGTAAGTTAATAATATGAAGTCATAGTAAGCTTACATACATCTAATCTGTGGGTGATATTTGCATGATCATAATACATATTAAATTTTGGTCTAATTGAAGATAATGATATAACTATATATTAGAAGAAATTCAATAAATAATATCAATACATAACCATATAAATATGTTATTTAAAAGACAAACTACAAAAAAATTAATTGTCTTTTTGGAATAAGAATATATGCTTCATTTTGCTTAAAATGAAGTAATGTTGGTATTTAGTAGAGAATTTGGCATATAGGAAGAGCAATCTTGGGTTGAATGAATCAATTTTTGTATGAAGTCTGACAGAACTGTGCCCTTTAAGAGCAGGTGCATATATTTACATATAAAATTTTGATTGAATTAAGTAGTCTTCAAAGTACTGTACAAATAAATAAAATATGGTAATAATGTCTTGAAGTTATTTTACCATGTTTTTCATGATCTGAATCCAGTCTAGCTTTGTAGTTCCATCTGGAGTTACTTCCTCTCCATACATCTTACTTCCTTCACCTTAAGAAAATACTCCCCTTTTTCCCTAATATCCTGTGCACATTTACACTGCTGCCCTCTACTCCTACAGTTCTCTTTGGTTGGAACATTCCCCATCTCATTCCTGCCACACTCACCCATCCTGTCGAACTGAAATTATGTGTATGTGTTTTTATCTCCTCATAGGCACTATCTCCATCCATCCACAGCTATTTACACACAGGAGCTATAGCAGATAATGAAGCTAATGTCCTCAGTAAGTACGGAATGCATGAGCCTTAGAGTCACGATATAGATAGACCAACAAAAACTATGCGTGAAAAATACAACCAGTCATCAAGCAGGCCACTGGCAATCATGCTGATACAAAACAGTAATGCTTTCCAAAAGATTTGCCATGGTCTCTTTTAAAATCAAAATTTCATCAAATTCTGGGATCATAAGCATTTTCTCATGTTTTTAGGGTTTGATTTTTCTCTCTTCACCTAGCGTAGATACGAATTTTTGTCATATAATTTAGAACTTTAAAAATTACCCATAATTACTGCTGCTGTGTGTATGTGTTCCTTTTTAAACAAATCTCACTGATGTTTCCAGAAAATTTTCATAAATTGCATCATTGCTCCTAGACCTGCAACCAGACAAAGGAGGTCAAATGTGTATAATGATGGCCAACTTTCAAGTTTCAACACCTTTTAAATGAGATCATCTATGTATGGCTTGGAATCATATGCAAACTTTACCCTCAATGGTCACCAAGGGGAAAAACATGAGCATTATTTTTCTGTCTACATAAAATTTTCTCTAACATTCATTATTCAATGTCAAAATATATTCTACTTAAATAATCTCCTTTGTCTTAAATTTATAATATGTTCTTCCCTTAAGATACAGAATGTGATTTCTCTCTTGGTTTCACTTCTTTCACCATTGTTTTACTTGGCAGAGGCCAAGACAATACAAACCCTTCATATGTACTGTAGGGCCAAGCTGCACACCCAGATTCTTCCACTCCTAATTAAACAGGACTGACTCTTTCACCCTTCATAAGCAAATAGATAAAGATCTGAATGGGAAGTAGGTATTTTTAAATACTCTAAGTAACTGGGTCAAAACAAATGTCAAGGTTGTGTTGATTATGAAGGATTTTGCCTGAGCAGATCTCCAAAGTATTTGCAAATTGCTCAATATATTTATGTGGCTAGTTATTGACAATTATTTGCCTAGTCAACATATACTTCTTCAATAACTTCTGTGTCTAGACCTTATGTTAGAGTCTAGGATTATAATAATTAATAAGACCGGCTTTGTCCCTGCAGAATTCACAGTCTAATGAGGGCGATAAACACAAAGTAAACCACAACAATGCTTATGGTAAGAGCCATAACAGATGTATGCACTGGGTACATTAGGAGGAACATTTAGCCCAGTTTTGGAGAATAAAGAAATGCTTCCAAAAGAGGGGATGTTTAAGTAAAGCACTAAAAGATGAGTAGAAAGAAGGTGAGAAAGAAGTAGGAGGGAAAAGGAACATTGTATTAAAAATTCTGAGGACAAGAAAATGTTGCTCTACGGAAAATGCATGAGGTTCAGCTGAGAGGGGAGGGCAGGAAATCAAGCTGCACCAAGGAAAGAGGCAGGTGCCACACCTGGAAGGGCCTCAAAACTGTACCCAGTCTGGAAGTTGGAGAAGAGCCACAGGCATCTCTCAGCAGGAGTGGGACCAATGCACCATGAGATTTGCTTCTCTGAATAATTGCTCAGTGACCCTGTAACCACAGATGATAGGAGACAAAACAAACCAGAGCTTTTTTCAGTTATCCAGAGAGAGAGGGAGTGAGAGAGAAAAAGGGTCCCTGGGGAGGGAAAGTATGGCAATGAAGCTGGACAAAAGAAAACAGATTTGCAATATTATTAAGAGAGAGACTTGAGTGCCCTTGCTGATGGTTGAGTCTGAGGAATGAGGGAGGGCAGGTGTTCCACAGTAACTCCCAGGTGGTTGTTTGGGCATCTAGGTACCATGTGTCTTTGGGTAGGGGGTCTGGGAGGTAGCCAAGCAAGCATGTTTAATAGGTACTCCTGGCCTAGTGCTTCTTGAACAGTTTTCTGAGCAGCTGTTAAAGACTGGAACCATTGCACACACATAATAATTTCATCTCTGGTCCACTGAAGATCAGAGGTGAGAGGCTATGACAATCCAAGGCATTTAGTTATGTTTACAGAGTAGACAATTTGTCAAATTCCTTTCAGTAGCTCTCAGGTGTGTTTAAATACCCCCTAAAGATACACCACAGATATTCAACAAGATACTTCAACAAATCAATTTTTCCTGCAGGTTTCAGAAGGCATTCAGGAACAACAAATTCAAAATACTCTCATTACATACTTCTAACCTGCCAGGCACTGTACTAGGTTCTGGGCTACACAGATGAAGATAACTCAGGTCCTATCTTCAAACTGCTCACAGTGCACCAGGGTCCACAGCCAACGAACAAATAATTAGAACAATCTAATTAGAATAAGAGAGCAAAGAGGATAAAGCCTGGATAGGTAAGACAAGGGCTTCAAGGAAGTGGAGGCCTTTGAGCTGAATCTTAGGAATAAATCATCAGGCAGATAAAAGGTGGGAGCAGAGAAGAGAGGAGGACCCAGGAACACAAAACAGACTTGTACCTCTGAAAAGAGAGATTGAAGATGATATCAGAAAATGGAAAGATGTCCCTTGCTCCTGGGTAGGAAGAATCAACATAGTGAAAATGGCCATATTTCCAAAACTGCTATATAGATTCAATGCAATTCCAATTGAGATCCCAGCAGCATACTTCACGGACCTTGAGAAAACAATCCAAAAATTCATTTGGAACCAGAAGAGACCCAGAATAGCAAAAAGCAATTCTAGACAACAGAGACATGGTAGGGGGTATCACAATCTCCAACTTGAAACTATACTACAAATCTACTGTGATTAAAAACAGCATAGTACTGGCAAAGAAACAGACCTGGGGACCAGTGGAACAGATTAAAAGATTCAGAAACAACTCCAGACACACTCACCCACCTCATCTTCGACAAAGGAGCCAAACACCCTCTCTGGAGGAAAGGTAGCCTCTTTAATAAATGGTGCTGGAAAAATTGGGTTTCAACCTGCCAAAGATTAAAACTAGACCTAGACCTCTCACCATGCACTAAACTAAAATCGAAATGAAGTAAAGATCTAAATATTAAGACAGAAACACTGAACCAACTGGAAGAGAGGTCAGGTGGAACTCTTGAAGCCATTGGTGTAAAAAAAGATTTTCTGAACAAAACCTCAGGTGCCCGTGAACTAGCACAAAAAATCAATAAGTGGGATCTCTTCTTATTAAAAAGTTTCTGCATGAGAGTGCAGAATTACTAAAAAGTTATTAAAAATTTAATAAAAATAAAAACAATAAAAGTTACTAAAAACTTATTAAAAAGTTTCAGTGACAGAAACCACCAACAGTGTGAAGAGATAATCCACAATGTGGGAAAAAGTTTTCACCTGCTGTTCCTCAGACAAAGGTCTACTATCTAGAATCTATAAAGAAATTTAAAAAATCAGATCTCCCAAATTTAAAGACCCAATCCAAAAATGGGCATCTGAAATGAACAGACATTTCTCACACAAAGAAGTAGAAATAGCAAATAAATATATGAAAACATGTTCATCATCACTGGTCGAGAGATGCAAATGAAAACAACACTAAGATTCTACCTCACTCCAGAAAGAATGGCTGCTATCATGAAATCAACCAATAACAAATGCTGGCGGGGCTGTGGGAAAAGAGGAACCCTGCTCCACTGCTGGTGGAAGTGTAAACTGGTGCAACCACTGTGGAAATCAGTATGCAGACACCTGAAAGAACTAGGACTGGAAGTCCCATTTGACCCACCTATTCCACTGCTGGGTATATTCCCAAAAGTATTAAAAGAATCATACCACGGTGATATATCTGCCATGTTCATAGCAGCACAGTTTGTAATAGCTAAAACTTGGAAGCAGCCCAATTGCCCATCAACTGGAGATTGGATAAAGAAAATGTGTTTTTTAAAATAAAATAGAGTACTACTCAGGCATAAAAAATGGGAAATTGGAGACATAGCTAAATGAATGCACATTGAGGCAATACTCCTAAGTGAAATAAATAGGACACACATGTGTAAATACCAAATAGTTTCTCTAGTGTGAGAAACTGAAAGTGTAAATAAGGACTAAATGGTATAATAGATCATGTTAAATAGGAAGAAAAGGGGCAAAGGGAAAGGGGAAGTGGGAGGGGTAGGGGAAAGGAAAGAAGGGAATGGAATTAATATGAGAAAATGAAAAAATGGAATCAGTCTTTGTAAATAGGGAGGGATAGAGGGGTTGAAGGGAGGGCAGGGGAAGGGGGAAAAAATAAGAACCAAGAGAGATTATGTAAAGGTACAAATTTTCCATGATGAATATCATTATATTGTATTACTAAAATGTACCAATAAAATTAATTTTTTAAAAAACAGGCTTGAACATTTTACATTCAGGGAACAGTAGGTAGTTCAGGATCCCTGAGTGGAAGCAAGGTAACATCAGAAACTGGCCCATGTGCCATTATAAGGAGCAGAATGAGAAAACTATGTTTGAAAGTTGTAAAATTCCCTGTTAATTCCCAGTTCAGAGACTGAACTAAAGGCTCTTAAAAAAGCATGTGGAATTGAGAATGATGTGAGTGCAGAAATGGAACAAATTAAGGGTGAGAATTTTAGAAGCATGCCAAAATTAAAACTGCACAGCATCCAGGAAAAAAACACAATTTACTTTTACTTTTATGTTCATTACAATCAGTTTACTGATGCTTGGGATGGGAATTTCAACTTTTGAAATTGATGGCAATGAGGTCAGTTATGACTTCTACAAGACCTTTGACCTGGGCTCAAGGGTGGGGCAAGTTGGAAGTACAAAAAGAGGAAAGATCTTAGAATGCAGTATGGTAGTGCAACCTGTACATAATCTTTGGGTTTGGGAGGACCTAGGCTTGAACAATGAATGGCTCCACTACTAACCATATGACTTTGAACTCAAACAAGGTCAGAATTACACATAATACTGATGATGATCTTTACTCCTTGTGAAACACCAACAAGAAGAAGAGGATGAGTGGTTACGCATGAGTGTATGTGTACACACAGATGCATAATGCCACACAGAAAAATTATTTTTATCTTTATAGGTTCACAGTAGTGAACCAGCTTCAAAAGCCTGTAACTGAGAAATGACTTGCAAGTCCTTACCCATTGTACTAGGTTTTTTGTCTTACTCAAAACTACATCCATAAATATTTCTAGGTTGGTTTCCACCTTTGGATGTTTCAGTCACCTTAAAAACTGAGGGGATATTGAGCAGTTCCTTAACTAGTAATTCCCTAGGAAAAAAGAAACTGAAAATATAAGATTTAATTCTGCATGAGGAGAATTAAAGGAGTTTTTCTGAGCCCACAGTTAAAGATTTTTTTCCCAAAGGATGCACTTGGAAACTTCATTCCACATCCTCCATAAACAACAAATATAATTCTCTCACAAACAGCATCAAATGCCTTCACCAGAATTTGCATATGTGATATTTCCTGGTAGACCTTTTTCTTTCCCAAGAATGTAATTTCATCCTGTCATTAAGATTCTGAAAAGTCACTGGAACTGAAAATACAAGCACACATCCATGCATGCGCATAAGTTCAGAAGCAGGTGTGTCTCTTTTGCTGCTATTAGCAGCATTTCTCCTCCAAGGTTTTTGTGCTCTTCATCTTTCATCACTGGAGCTGCTGTTTACCCTGGAGCCTGACATTTCAGTGTCATTCCACTGGGTGCCCATAGGGCTATCTCCCGTGTTGCCCCTGTAGCAGATGGTCTGAATGGCCTGGCACAGATATTCTGATTCATCCAAAAACCAAACTGCCAGACTGCTGATGAGCTTGGCAAGAAAAAGAAAAAGTTGTTGCTTAAAAATTATTATGAATTATCCTTCATGTGATTACTTTGGATTTGTCCCTGCTTAAAGACGATTAGTAATTTATTTAACCAGATTAAATAAAAGCTTTTAGAAGATTGTCCTGTTTACAAAGAAAGCTATAGACAGCAGAAATTTGCCCTTACAGCACAAGAGACAAACAATGGGAAGCTGAAACAAGATCCTGTCAAAAGCAAAAATTTTTTTAACGTTTAACTGATTACATGGGAACTGTAAAACTGTTATTAGACATTTTTCCTGATACTGTGCCAAAACCTCTAATTAAAAAAATGCTTCTTAATAATACCATTAAACCTGCACAATTAAAAAATATTTTCCAAAAATTTTTACAAGTTAGTTACTTTGTACAAAGTGCTTCTTGCTCTTTTTGCCCATTTGGAAAGGGCACTTTTCGAAATACAACAGAATTCTACCAGGCAAATCTGCAGAGAGGAAAGAGGGTTGTCTAAATATTTTTCCTATATTCAGAGCTTAGAATTAGATGTTCAATACCCCTTATAAAGTCCATTATTTTGCACTACTCTTACTTTAAATCATTTTGAAGTTGGCAAACCCCAGCCTTTCCAGAAAGGTCTTAATCCTTCCCGATGAAGGTTCAGCCAGACCCATTTCTTACCCTGTGCCTCACTCAGCCATCATGGAGTTCTGGAATGAGGCATCATGCCAGAAACAAGAGGATGCCTTCACTCAGTGTTTTCTCTGCAGTTGGATACATGAGCCACACTAACCATTAGACTCTGGTCCTGAGGACACACAGAGGACAAGAAGAATCCTGGCCAGTCATTTTCCAGATTCTACAACCTATACCCCAGTATATGAACCTATTCCAAGTTTGCTGTATCCAAGTAGCCACTGCATTAAATCCCCAGCATACTTCATAGCCAAGCATCAGTGAAAGGGAAAATATTAAAACCAGCCAAAACACAGGTGGGGGTAGGGGGGAGAGAAAGATTACATAAGGAACAACAAAGGTAGCAATATCAGATTTCTCATAAGAAATAGTTCAAGTGAGAAAAGAATACAGCAACATCTTTCAAGTACTGAAAGAAGAAAAACATCTATTTCAACTCTGTGTACATATCTTTCAAAAATAAAAGTGGGGAAAAGGTCATTGCAGCCCTATACATATAATGCTGCTACAAGGATGTCTGTCCAACAACCATATGTTAAGACTTGGGATGATGCCATCTTGGTATTGATCTCTGTAGCCAAGGATTACTGATTCAAAAAAACTATGTAGCCCTTCCCTTTTTCCCTTTAAAAACTGCTTCTTGCCTCAACCGTTGAATATGCTCAGAGATTGCTACGCCATGTGTATTCTCACTGCAATGCTCTGCTATTCTTGAATTAACTTATTAATCTTTGGAGAAACTCTAAACTTGTTATTTAGGTTGACAACTATAAATTAAAAACAACCACTGAAATAATAAAACAAAGACTTAGATCTAATAAGACAGTGAATGAGATAAAATTAAATGTTAAAATATGCAATTTGAAGGAAGGCAAAAAGGAAACAAATGGAACAAAGATTAGATGAGACAAATAACTAGAAAATTAAACCTATCATATCAATCATCATCTTATATGTGAGTGATCTAAGAACCCCACTTGAAGGTGAGAGGCCATCAGATTACATTTAAGAAACAAGATATAATTTAATGTGTCAGTGAGAAATGTGTTCTACATGTGAAGACACAGACAGCTTAAGATTAAAGAACTAGAGAATGCTACCATAAGTCAAAAGAAAGCTGGAGTGGCGGTATTAATATCAGACAAAGCAGGTTTCAGAGCAAAGAATAAAGAAGTTTTTTAATAATAATAAATGGATCAATTCATCAAGAGATGAATAAAAATTATTGTATGCCAATATCAGAGCTTTGGTATGCAACAAAAACTGATAGATACACAAGGAAAAATAGATTCAAGGTTAGAAAAATGTCAATACACATCTCAATAATTGACAAAAACAAGCAGAAAATCAGTAATGTCATAGAAGACTTAATAGCACTATCAGCAAACTTGACCTAATTGACATATATTGAATTCTGTACTCAACAACAGCAGTATATACATTCTTTTCACGTACACAAGAGCATTTTGCAAGATCAATAATATTCCAGGCCATAAACCAAGCCTCAGTAAATGCAAAAAATTTTAATTCATACAGAATGCATTCTCTGACCACAGTGGAATTAAGAAATCAACAGCATAAAATTATGCGAAAAATCTTTACTTACATATTAGCAAATTAAGTGACATACTTCTAAATAACTCATGGTTCATAGAAGAAATTTAAAAAGCAACCATAGCCTATTTTCAACTGAATAAAGATAAGGACATAACATTTCAATATTTGTGGGATGCCACTAGAGAAATATTTACAGGGAAATTTATAGCAGTAAGTATATACATTATTCATATCATCAAAGCCTCACCATCAAAGAAAATATTGACAAATTCAACCCCAGCAAAATTAAATATGTCTGCTCTTTGAAAAAACTGTTCAAAGAATGAAAAAACAAGCA
This sequence comes from Heterocephalus glaber, assembly GCF_000247695.1. The sequence continues at coordinate 9,713,602 of NW_004624816.1, forward strand.
AGACACAGGCTCAGAGAAAATATTTTCAAATTATCTGACAAAGGATCTGTACTAAGACTAACTCTTAAAACTCAGTAATAAGAAAGCAACTTATTTTTTTAAAGTAGTCAGTTTTTGAACAGACATTTCCCCATAGAAGTTTATGGATGGTGAATAAGTTCATGAGAAGAGGACTTGCATCATTGGTGATGAGGAAAATGAAAACCATAACAAGATAGTGCCACACATTTGGCAGAATGACTAAAGTTAAGAAATCTGAAAATAGCTAAGTACTGGAAAAGGTATATAAAGACTGTAACTGTTACATAATGCCAGCAGAAATGTAAAATTAATGATCACTTTGGGAAAGAATTTCGCAGTTAAACATACACCAACCATACGACCCAAACATTCTACTCCTGAGTACTCACCAAGAGAAAAGAAAGTATATGCCCAAAGAGCTGGGCATGAGTGTTTACAGTAGTTTTACTTTAAATAAGCAAAAACTAGAAACATTGAAAATGTCCACCAACAGATGAATGGGTAAGCAAATTGTAGTATAACCATACAATGGTGTGCCACTCGGCAGTAAAAAGGAAGAAAACTTACTAATCAATGGATAAATTACAAAATAATTATACTGAGTGAAAGAAGCCCAACATAGAGTACACACTGTGTGACTACATTTGTGTAAAACTCTAGAAAATGCAAACTAATCTATTATGACATAAACAGGCCCAGTGATTGCTTGGCAACGTGGCAGAAGGTGGGGAAAATCACAAAGAAGTTTTGAGGCTGATGGACATATTCATTATTTTGATGATGCTTTCTTAAATGTATACATATGCCAAACTCATAAAATTACTTATCTTAAATATATTGCCTGTAATAACACCTGCTGGTATGAGGGAACAAAATACCACTACAACTTTCTACAAGCTCTGATCTGGAAATGTTAAGATCACTGACTATCAAGCATCATCCAATTAAATGGTTTTCATGCTGTTCTCCGAAGAATCTCCTCAGGGTCTGCAAGTGAACAGTAATAGCTTTTACACATGCATTGATTTTTAACCAGAAAGGTAAAATTATTTGCTTAAAGGTACACAGATCTAACCCAAAACCAGATTCAGGATATCCAGATCACTCATTGCACTTTCCTTCAAATAATCCACTCTCTGTCTTTGGAATCTTTACTAAAAGGAAGATATATATATCTATATAGATATATAGAGGGATATATATAGATATATATATCTGATGACATACATAGATAGATAGATGACAAAATTTTTCCATGTAAAAGCTCTTGTGTTGTAAATGAGTTAAAAAGAAGAAAATGTAGTACATGCACATATGGAATATTATTCAACCACAAAGAATAAAATCATGTCATTTTCAGGCAAATGACTAGAAGTGGATATCATCAGGTTCAGTGAAATTAATCAGACCCAGAAAGGCAAATATCACATGTTCTCCCTCATATGAGGAATCCAGAAAAATGACATGAAAGTGGAAGGGAGACTGAAAAATGAGGAAGGGATTGGGGAAGAGAGAGGTGGGTGTAAGGTAGGGCAATGGGGGATGGATATGGTCAAAATATGTTATATGCATGGATGAAAATGACCCAATGAAACCAAAAATTTTGAAAAGTAAATATGCACTAATAAAAATACATGTAGGATCAGAAACAAGACAAGGATATCCACTATCATCACTCCTGTTCAATATAGTTCTGGAAATACTAGCCACAGCAATTAGACAAGAGAAGGAAATAAATGAAATAAAGATAGGAAAGGAAGAAGTTAAACTGTGCTGATGTTATGATACTCTCTCTACATAGAAGACCCAAAAAATCCACCAAAAGACTTCTACATTTAATTGACAGATAAGCAGAGTCACTGGATATAAGGTCAACACTCAAAAATCAATAGCCTTCTTGCACACAAATAACAGACTCACTGAGAGACAAATTAGGGAAACAATCCCTTTCACAATAGTATCCAAAAAAATGAAATATCTAGGAATCAATCTAACAAAAGGAGCAAAAGACCTCTACACTGAAAACTACAACACTCTAAAAAAAAGAGATTTAAGAAGATATAAGAAAATGGAAAGACATCCCGTTCCTGGGTAGCAAGAACCAATATAGTGAAAATGGCCATACTTCCAAAACTTCTATATAGATTCAATGCAATCCTGACTGTAACTCAACAGTATATTTCACATAACTAGAGAAAAAAATCCAAAAATTGATTTGGAAGGAGAAGAGACCTAGAATAGCAAAAGCAATTCTATGCAACAGATACATGACAGGGAGTATCACAATCCCCAACTTGAAACTATACCACAAAACCATTGTGATAAAAACAGCATGGTACTGGCAAAGAAACAGACCTGAAGATCAATGGAATAGATTAGAAGATACAGAAACAACTCCAGACATACTCAGCCACCTCATCTTTGACAAAAGAGCCAAACACCCTCACTGGAGGAAAGGTAGCCTATTTAACCCTAACCCTAAGTGGCAATATTAGCTATTGGTTAAGAACACAGACATCAATTCGAGAGATGCAAATGAAAACAAAGCTGAGATTCCACCTCACACCAGAAAGAATGGCTGCTATCATGAAATCAACCAATAACAAATGCTGGCGGGGCTGTGGAAAAAGAGGAACCCTGCTCCACTGCTGGTGGGAGTGTAGACTGGTGCAACCACTGTGGAAATCAGTATGGAGACACCTCAAAGAACTAGGACTGGAAGTCCCATTTGACCCTACTATTCCACTGCTGGGTATCTTCCCCAAAGAATTAAAAGAATCATACCACAGTGATATATGTGCACCATGTTCGTAGCAGCACAGTTTGTAATAGCTAAAACTTGGAAACAGCCCAAATGCCCATCAACTGGAGACTGGATCAAGAAAATGTGGGTTTTTTATAAAATGGAGTACTACTCAGCCATAAAAAATGAGAAATTAGAGACATTTATAGTTAAATGGATACACATTGAGGTGATACTCTTAAGTGAAATAAATAGGACACACATGTATAAATACCGAATCGTTTCTCTGGTGTGAGAAACTGAAAGTGTAAATAAGGACTAAATTGTATAATAGGTAATGTGAAATAGGAAGAAAAGGGGCAAAGGGGAAGGAAGTGGGAGGGGTAGGGGAAAGGAAAGAAGGGTATGGAATTAATATGAGAAAATGGAAAAATAGGAACAAAATCTTCGTAAATAGGGACGAATGGAGGGGTTGAAGGGAGGGCTGGGCAAGGGTGAAAAATAAGAACCAAGAGAGACTATGTAAAGGTGCAAATTTCCAATGATGAATGTCATTATATTGTATACCTAAAATGTACCAATGATTAGAATGAATAATCGATGATGCGAAATAGGAAGAAAAGGTCCAAAGGGGTAGGGGTAGTGGGAGGGGCAGGGGAAAGGAAAGAAGGGAAAGGACAAATGATGAGAAATGGAAATAAAGTCTTTGCAAATAGGGAAGGGTGGAGGGCATGAAGGGAGGGCTAGGAATGGGGAACAAATAAGAACCAAGATGCATTATGTAAAGGTACAATTCCCAATGAGAAATGTAATTGTGTTGTATACCTACAATGTACCAATAAAAGAATTTAAAATAAAAATAATACAGACATCAAAATCAGTATTTCAAATTCCAGCTCTGTTTGCAAATGGATAATTCATTTAGCTTGACTCAGCCTATTCATTCATCTTTAAAATTGGGCTAAGAATTAAATACGGGGTTTAGTGGAATTAAAAAGCATTTGCACAGCAAAGGAAACAATTAAGAGAATGAAGAGGGCCAGGGATTTAGCTCAGTGGTTCTGCCACCTCCCTCGAAAGTGCAAGGTCGCAAGTTTGATTCCAGGTACAAAAAAAAAAAGAGAGAGAGAGAGAATGAAGAGATAGACTACCAAATGGGAGAGGAACTCTGTTAGCTATTCTTTAGACAGAAGATTAATATCCAGAATATATAGAGAACTCAAAAAACTATGACACCAAGAGAACAAATAATCCAATCAATAAATGGACCAAGGAACTCAACATACACTTCTCAAAAGAATAAGTACAAATGGCCAATAGAATTATGAAAAAACATTTGCCACTTCTAGCCATCCAGGGAAATGCAAACCACATTAGATTCTATCTCACTCCCATCAGAATGGCTACCTTCAATCCAAAAATAATAAATGTCGTCAAGGAGATTGGGAAAAAGAAATGCTCATGTATTTTTGGTGGGAATGTAGATTAATATAGCCACTATAGAAATCAGTATGCATGTTCCTCAAAAATATAAAAGTAGAACTACCATACAATCCAGCTATCCTATTCCTTGAAATGTACCTGAAGGATTCAAAGTGAGCAAACTATAGAGAAACCTGCATATTCATATTTATCAAGGCGCTGTTCACAGTAGTCAAGTTATAGAATCAGCCTAGGTGACTGTCAATGAATAAATGGATATAGAAAATGTAGTATATACATGCAATGGATATTATTATTCCATCCAGAATAAAATAGTATCATTTGCAGGAAAATGGATGGAACTGGAGATCATCATGTTAAGCAAAATAAGTCAAACTCAGACAACTATCACATGTTTTCTGTTATATGTGAATCTAGGAAAAAAACAACATAAAAATAGGAGGGAGACAACTAGAGAAGCACGAGAGAATTGAAAGAAAGGGAATAAAGAGGGGGGGAAAGCATGGAAAGAACAGAAAGCCATAGGAGGAGGGAGGATATAATCAAAGTATATTATATGCATGTATGAAAATGTCACAACGAGGCCCATTAGTCTGTATAATTAATTTGCACTAATAAAAATGGAGCTAAGAAGCACTTATTGCAGAGAATTTCCATGAGGGTTAGATAAACAGGGCAGACACCACATTATCACAATGAGCAGAGTATGGAGAGAGCGGGGCAGAGGGAGGGAGGAAGGAAGGAAGGGAGGAGAGGGGAAGAGGGAGAGAGAGAGAGAACTTAAAATGAAGTTGGAATATTGGACAGGAGGCATATGTCTTCTTGATCCTAAGTTGGTACCATTAATATCTTCTGCTGCAACAGAAAAAGACAAAGAATAAGACTAGGTAGCAATTTTTATCTTACCCATAAGCACTTAAAACTGAAATGGAAATTTATAGTATTATTTGGAATAATACATTTCTTGGAGAGAGGAACCTTGCTAAGCTGAACTTGTGACAAATAGTAACTAACACATAAGCTTTAGTGTATCGTTTTGTTGGGAGAGAGAACAAAACACCTAGCTCTGAGAGTCCCTATGACCACCCGACCTTCTAGTCTAGATGCTGATATCCCACCATGTACAGAACCCTTCACTTCCAACCCACAGACACTCCAAATGCAGAGTGCCCAGTCTTGAACTCTCCATTCTCAATGCACCCCATAATTAACACTCACCACACACACAAGCTCAGCTTCTGTGCTCCCTCATCTTCTCTACCTTCATTGTAGCTTTTGTGACAGTGACTACTTCCCCATGACAGAAAGCTAGGACTCAACCAGATCTCTAAATCACATTTATTTCTCATATGACTGGTTCTCTATTCCATTTCAGCATATCTTCAATCTTCTTAGTTCTGGAAGTGACCACTTCTTCCTTGAAATCTGATGATACCTATACCTTCCTACCTGATTCCTACCAATCCTTTCTTGTTGTCTTCCACATCACCTTCCATGATGCTCATAAACATCTCTCTAAATTATAATAGTGATCAAGTCCCTCTGATGATTAAATCCTTTAATGCCTCCCCTAGCATCTACAAAATAAACACAAGCTCCTTAACAGTGGCATGGAAATCGCCTCCTGATATGGCTTCTACTTGGATCTTCAGACACTTATTTGCCCTCACTCTCATCTTTATTTTCTTCAATCATTCATTTCTACTTACTACAGTATGCCATATCTCTATGCTGTGGACATGCAACCATTTCTGTCCAGAATGTTTGCACCACCTCTTTTAACCTGGTGAACTCAATGAACTTCCATGACATACACCCATTTTGGGCCCCCCCAGAGTTAATTCCTGCAGTGTTCATCTGTATACTGTTTCCCATACCAAGCTGTCCTGCAAGCATTTATTCATGTGATTGTCTACCAAACTCAACTGTCTACTTCTGAAGTTTAGGAATATATCTTTATTAACTGAACTAGACCCTGGCATATGGTGAGAGCTTAATCCATCTTTTAATCCAATGTGACTAATGACTCTTGCTTCTCTTTGTGTTTATACAGATAACACTTTTGTGGAATTCTATTGTGGAAATTTCCACATGCCTTGGTTACAATTCCCAATAGAAACTAACTTAGAAACAAAACATCTTCTTCAGCTTAAACCAAAAGAGGCCACATTGACAGAGGATTTGGAAGGAGGGCCTTGAGTCAAGCAACAGGGCGAAAGCATTCTAGTGCTGAAGATCACATTATTGTCGGCATCATGCCAAATCTGGCATTGTAAAGCTGGCAGGAGATCTGCAGGAATGTAGAACCTGTTGGTGTTTAGGCTGTAGGTGCCATAAATCAATTTTGGGCTCTCACTCTGGCAGTTGGTGCCCTTCATCATGAAAAGGGGCTCTGTCAGGATGAGTCAAATTTTTACTGCATTGAGTCAGCAGTACCAGCTTTTCCATGTCAGTATTCAACTAAATGCTAACCACACATCATTAACAAACTGCAAACCCATGTGTCTTCTTGTGACACTCAGATTAAACTAGAAAATATTTGAAGGCAATGTTCCTAAACCCAACAGCACTGGGGAAGCAGCCCTCAGCTCTTTAATCTCCTATTTTATACACCATAGTTATATAATTAATTGATTCTTTTAATATCCCAATACTTCTTCATATTAGCTTTAAACATCTCTTCCATACTTCTTTGCCTTCTATGTGAAACCTCTTTCCTTCCCCCACTAGTAAATCTAAGGAAAATAAAAGTTTCTTTATACATACACCAAGAAAAGCAAAAAGCTAAACCTTAGTGCACAACTATTTTGGGGGCCAAACCAGAGCCCCGTATATTGGGGTTGCTGTCATATTAATGGCATGCAAATTCCTTGTGCAATGGGGCCTGACTTATGGAAAGTAATTGGAATGGAAAGTTCTCTCTCCACACAAAAATCTAGTTCCTGCTGTACAGAGAATCCAGTATGCTACAGTTGAGTAGGAAGATTTGTCTTTACTGACAAATATAGTCAACATTTAGAGAATCCAGCTAAATGGGATTTCTTGTGACAATGGAAGAATTACAATAATGGACGAAAAACTCCATAATGAAAAATTAAACTATTCTTCAATAAAAATGGTACAGCTCCATTCACTCAGCTTTCACTAGTGCAGATAGTTGTTTATTTAGTCCATTTTTTGTCTCTTATTGCACAAACCACCCTTCTTTCTTCCACTTTGACAAAATCCTTAGCTTGAAATTAAACACTTGAATACAGACAATGGAGTATTATTTAGCACTGAAGAGAAATGAGCTATCAAGCCATGAGAGACATGGAAGAAACTTCACGGGCACAGTACTAAGTGAAAGAAACTAATCTGAAAAGGCAACATAGTACATGATCCTTCCTCGATGACATTCTAGAAAAGGCAACAAAAAGGTCAGTGGGTTGAAGGGAGAGAAAAATAAATGGAACAAAGAAGATTTGGGGGTCTGGGAAAAATATTCTAATTGATAGTATAATGATGAATACATGTCATTATACACTTGTTAAAACCCACAAAATGCACAACACCTAGAGTGAAACCTAATGTAAACTATGGGCTTTGGGTGATAATGATGTGTCAACCTAGTCTCATCAATTGCAGCACATGTACCACTCTAGTGGAGGATGTTAATTTAATAATAAGGGTGGCTTGGAACATGTGGGGATTGGAGGTATATGGCAAATCTCTATATTTGCTGCTCAATTTTGCTATGAGCCTAAAAATGCTCTAGTAAAAATGTTTATTCACTTAAAAAAATAAAATCTGATGAAGAGGTCTCTCTAGCTGTGTATACAGAGGGATTTTTATCTCTTTTACTGGGCCATTCCCAAGTCTTTCCTATGTAGAAGAGTTTTCTCTTTAGATTTCTATTTTTAATTGTAATAATTTGTCTCATATCTGGTCCCAGGCAGTTCACAGAAATAAGAGCTGATGCTGAACCAAGAATAATTCAGACACATACTTTCCTTGATTTGTCCTCCTTTATCAGAGAATGTTGGATCTCCAAAGAGAATAAACACAATAGGATTCGATTTTAATCCGTGTAATTGTTGCTGCTTTGGTACTGAACTATTACATTTATTCACGGATATCAATTTCATGGAAAATAAATTTGAATGTGTGAAAAATGTCTTAGAGCCACATAATAAAAACCTTCATACCCCACCGTACACAATGCTAATAGTTGTCGCAGGCAAGCTTACTCAGACCATATATGCCTCTCTCTGACTCTGATACCCCTCAAATCAAGATGACATCCATAGAGGGAAAGGAGTTTCTTCCCACCCCTCTGCGTCTAGCTTCCTGTAGCACAGCCAGCCAGCTCGCTTGTTTCCGCAACACTGTTCCTGGCCCATATTTAGTTGTACCATAAAACCTTATTTTAATAAACTATAAAATAAACCAGAACTTTAAGATACATTGCTATTGCATCCTGTGATTTAAAAAAAAAAAAAAAAATATATATATATATATATATATATATATATATATATATATATATATCTTTCAAATAGATCTGGGTATAAGCAAATGCAAGCCAAATTTCCAAGACTTTACAGGGGTGTGTATAACAACTTTCCCAGCAGTGTGAACTTGATGATGCCTATGTCGTACAATTGGAAAGGATGGGGGCCCCCCCATGAAAGATAGCAGAGACCACTCATGCTCTTTCTACATTTGGGGAAAAGATATCCTAACTATTTCTCCACTTGTCCTTTGCTTTTGTAGCTTTCATTTGAGCAGGTAGGGTGGAGCCCAGTTCCCCTCTGGCAGTGGATAATACAGTTCTCAGGCAATAAAACTTGGACCTCCCTGACTGAAGAGCGAGCTGCCTCCATGTTTGATGGGCCTCTCAGTTTTCCCCGGGTAAGCAGTCCTTCCTGGAGCACACATCCATACAGTTTGTATTACATGCTCTTTCTTATAAAAACAAATGCAGGGCCGGGGATTTAGCCCAGTGGTTCCGTCGCCTGCCTCGCAAGTGCAATGACTCGAGTTCGATCCCCGGTACCAAAAAAAAAAAAAAAATGCAAAGTGCTGATCTACAATGGCTTAAATCAACCCTGTCTTCTCCTTACCTCTCTTCTTAGCCTGGTAATCCACAAACAGAGAAACAAACACACATTTTATTCAGAGACAGGACATGGCACATTAGCTGTAGGCTGAAAACTTTGGTTTGGGCGGTTGTTTTATAATTTGTTTCTCTGGCATTAGCCCAAGTGCTTGCAAAAAGTAAACCATATCAATACTCTATCTTCATGTTTCTATCCTATCTGCTGCATTACTTGGCACCTGGGGAAGCCCATGTCCACTCCACACTGACAGAAAGCCTTCTGTGCTGGTACTGTAGGTGGCCTCATACCTGCTTCTTGAGCCAGAGCACAAGCAGTGGTTATTGTAAAAGCTGATCACAATGAGTTGAATTTTGTTTATATATTTCCATGGTACCATTTTTGAGGTAATGTTTATGGCTTTAGATCATGTGAATTGCTTTGTACCTGACTATAGAAATAAAATTTACATACCATCATCAAGCAATTTTTTCATGTAGAACACATCCACAAAATCCTCCCACTTTTAAATTTAGTCATAAAACCAAAGCCAAAAAATCAGTCCATTGAAAAATGAAACACAGCAATGTCTTTCCCTGTGCCTCATATATTTTTATCTTAAATATTCCTTGCCATCAACTCTCTAAGTCTGTATGAGCCCCTCTGCCAAAGACTTCTCATACCCCAGTCTTCCATCTTCTAAGAGTGGGGATTTGGCTATGTCTCACAGGTAAGCACATAGTGAAGACAGAGTGTTGGGTCTCTCCACAACTGAAACAATCCAACCAAAATTGATAAATCAAAACTACAATCATTTTGAATAATATCTGTAGCAGATGATTACTATTCATTAACTGTATGATCACATGGAAGGTTGGACAATGGACATCCCCAAAAAAACTCTCAATAGCCTTTTTTAAAAAAAAAATTCAAGCCACATAAAATGAGCTCCATTATAAATTGTTTTTATATGTTCACAAGACACTTGTGGACAAAGTGTGAATAGGCCTAAAACTTTCTAAGTCCTCTGCACCTGACATGAAAAATATATTGGTAAAGATGCATGTTTCTCTGTATTCAGTGATTTTGATTTCAATCAAAATTTTTTTCTAAGGAAAAAAATATTCCTTGCGAAAGACATTTTTCTTCAAAGATTTTTCAATATGACATCAAATAAAATATGGCAAAGTGTTATTAAGATCCACATATTCCATATCTTCAGGCTGAAATACTAACTTACTACTGCCACCAGTCGGTAACACCAAATCATTTGTCAAGACTGTGGTCACAGAATTTCTTGGGCTAGTGTTCATTTCTGTGAAGAATCAGTCTTTCTAGTCATTCTTCTTTCATTCTCCTTACTATCATTATAACATAGGCACACATATGTGTGCTCACACATGGTTTATATTTTATATTGTACATAAAAGCAAAACAAGGGGGGCCTGGGACTGTAGCTCAATGGTAGAGTGTTTGCCTAGTATGCACAAGGTCCAGCACTACAGAAAGAAAGGGAAGAAGGAAAGGAGGGAGGGAGGGAAGAAGGCAGGTTGGCAGGAAGAAGGTCTCAGGGAACCTTCGGAGAACTCCTACGAAAGCCCATTTGAGAATGTCATCATGTAGGTATCTGCTAAGCACCTCTTCCAGGTGAATTCACATTTTCCTAGAACCTTCCCTACTTAAAGGGATCACTTTAAGTTACCCATAAAGGGGCAACTTGTAGAGGGCAATCCCTCCCCCATGAAAGGAGAAGTGGTCCAAAGCACAGGCGAAGAGATAATCACAATCTGGAAGAGGAATGCTTTTAAATGGGGAGATGGAAGATAATATTTGCTAAAAATATCTGTGCATGGTGGTCTCTGTTCATCTTTTTTGATGTAGTCAGCAGCCTCCTATACAGCAAAAATCAATCAATCAATCAATCAATCAGTAAAAGAGCACTGAGTGATAGAAAGTTGGGGACAATGACCAAGATCAGAAATAACAACTGTGGAAAGTGAGAAACAGAGAAAGAGAGAGAACAAGTTTCCAGAATTAGACTACGTGATTCCACCCAAACCAGCTACATGATTCAGAATAAATTCCTGACTTACCAAGCCTCAGTTTCCTCATTTGCAATAGAATCACAAACAATTTACTTCACGGAAGGATTAAATAAGATAATATGGGGCTGGGGATTTAGCTCAGTGGTTCTGGCACCTGGCTCACAAGTGCAAGTTCCCCAGTCCGATCCCCAGTACCTAAAGAAAAAAAAGATAACTGGGTGCAGAACTTAGAACAGGACTGGCACTGGCCTTCTAGCTCAACAGTTCTAGCCATGGCAAGATATTACCTGGAAATGTGAGGAACACATATGACCAGAGATCTGGAACATGGTAATCTTATGGGCTGAACTACAATTATGTGACCTTGGGCAAATTACTTAACCTTTCTGGTTCTTGGCTAGGTCATTTGTAAACTGGTTAATCTTTCTTGCTGTACTCTTGATGGTGTCTCCTAATAAGAAAACTAGACCATGTTAATATCTTCAGATCCCTCAAGTCATGAGTTGAATATATTATGAAAGAGTAATAATTTTTCCATTCATTGCTTGATGACTTAGTTTGGCTTCCAGCGCCCTACTATCTAAAACTTTTCTGATCAAAGTTGCCAATCATTTCCTGACTTATTGTCATAACCCAATTGTACATCCAGTCATTTCTCTGGTACTTGCTCTTACTCATTGTGATAGTTTGAATCATGTCCCACAAAAGATGTCCAAGTTCTAGTCTCTGGTACCTGTGAATGTAAGTTTATTTGGAAATAGGATCTTTACAAATGTGACGAAAGTAAGAGACTCAAAATGTCCTAGATTTAGGACATTTAGATTAAGAGTGGGCTCTAAATCCAGTGTCTGGTATCAGGAGAAAGGGGAGATTTTGAGACACAAAGAAAACCATGTGAAAATGAGGCAAAGACTGAAGTTGTGCTACCACACTGGGAGCAACTAGAAACTAGAAGTGGCAAGAAAGGATTATTTCCAAGAACCTTGGAAGGGAGTGCAGCCCTGCTGGCACTGAGATTTAGGACTCTTAGCTTCCAGACCAGAAGTTAGAAATTTCTGTTGTTTTAAGCCTTCAACTTTGGGTTAATTTGTTACTGTAGCCTTAAAAAACTAATAAACCTGCTTTTCTTTAGTTTTCAAGAGAACTTTCTTTTTTTATTCCCCTCTTAACCAGTCTTTCTCAGGCCTCCTTATTGCTTCATTCTTTTTATCTCCTAAAATGAATTGTTCCTGTAAAGCTTTGTTCTTAGCCTTTTCTACACAACATGAACAGTTTTCCTGAGATGAATAATTCCTCCCATTGTCATCAGGCCCCATAATAGGGTTCTCAGTATTCTGTCTTCTGCCAGAAACCAGGCACTTCTTTCTACATAGTTTACAATTGATCCAAATCAAATATGTCCAAACTCAAAGCCATGGTCTTCTCCCACAAACCAAGTCCTCCTCCCTATTCTCTAACTCAACCAATGGCATGATCATTTGTTTATTCTTATAAGCTTTGATGAAACTGTCCTTATCGCATACATGAGTCATCTCTACCTCAGCAAGACATCTCGAGGGCCTTCACCTTTCTGTCTACAAAGCCATTGTCTCAGATAATATGTGCCACTGATTCTTGTCACAACTATAGCTACCTGCTCCCTGGGACAAATATATTTCCATTTCTGTCCATTCTCAACATTGCCTTCAAAGCTCTCGCCCTAAAAAGTCAAAGTCATCTTCCTACTGTTCACATTCAAACTTTCTGTTGGATCCCTGTTGCACAAAGTAGTGATTCCCAACCACTTTCCCACCACATAGGAAACATGTCAGTATACACCAGCAGGTCACAGTCCTACAGTTCTCTGAGTGCTTGTCATGGTCTTTCCTTCCCAATAAAGACACACAAATCAGTAGAGCTCATTTATCAGAGTAATCTCAAATCTTTACTGGTTGAGAATCAAACTATGTATTTTCCATAGGCACACTGTATTGTGACATACAAACTAAATGGCCTAGAAAAATGTCCAAATCTCCTTAGCATGTCATATAAAGCCTTGACAATTTGCTCTAAGTTTTGTTATTGTCTCTCATTCTCCAAATAACATCCTATACTACAAAGACACTGAATTGTACAGTATGTCCTGAGGATGTCATGTTTATTAACTTGAACTTCCCATGATGTTCTTTCTGTCAGTAATGTCTTTCACCCCTGTGTAATTAGTGAACTGTTCCTTTAGACTCCACTTAAATGGAACCTCCTCTGAGAAGCTTTTCTTGATCCTTATATCTATAAGGTATTTTATGCATACTTAAATTTCCTAGGGCCCTTATAACAAGTCCAGTAAAAAAACCAACATTAAAAAAACCCCATAGAATTCCTATACTCAAAAAATGAACTCACTAAGAAATCTGAAAAATAGTTCCATTCCCAATAGCTTCCAAGAATTAAATATATAGAAATCAACCTAAACAAGGAAGTTAAACACCTCTGCAATGAAAATTATAGAACACTAAAGAAAGAAATTGAAGATGACATTAGAAAAGAAAAACACTCCCTTGTTCATAAATCAGAAGAATTGAGAAAATGGCCACATTGCCAAAGTAATCTACAGATTCTATGCAATCCATATTAAAATACAACAACATTCTTCACTGTACTAGAAAAAAGAATCCTAAAATTCATATGGAAACAGAAAAGATCCAGAACAGCCAAAGCAATCCTCAGTGAAAAGAACAATGCTAGAGGCATCACAATAATAGACTTGAAGTTAAACTACAAACAATATGTAACAAAAACAACATGGTACTGGCACAAAAACAGGCAAATAGACAAATGGAATAGAGCAAAAGACATAGAAACAAATTCATGCACCTGCAACTATCTGATTTTTTTTTTTGGCAGAATCAACCCATGCTTTTATTTTCATTGCATATCAAAATTTCATATGAAGGTATTGATTGATGTACAGTACTATCCCCATGGGCTGTAAGGGAGGCTAAGAAACCACTAAAAGAATCATTTGTAATGCTCACACACAATTTACCACTCTGAAACATATCCAAAGAAAATTTAAAAACAACTAAAATCAGTAAGGATGTGTTTTGTAGTTATAGTGTCCCGTTTGTACTATTTAAAACAAAAGTAATCAAATTCCTTTGGGCCGGGGCTGCTAAAATCTACAGTTTGTGTCCAAAAAATAAAATAAAATAAAGTAAAATAAAATAGGAGGCTCATTTTTCCTAGAAAAAGAATCTCTCCTTCACCAGTAAGCCACACATTTAAGGGCTGGGCAGCAGCAGCAGGGGGTTTCTATGCTATTCACTAGGAATTATTCACAACTTTCAGGAGCTACTGTGCAAAGTTAAATTCTAAATAGGAATTTTTCATAAACTTTAGAGAATAATGGATCCTGCAACTATCTGATTTTTTAAAAAAATGAGTGAAGAACATACACTGGATAAAAAGCCTCTTTAAAACATGATGCTGGGATAACTGGGTATGTGCATGCAGAAGCCTGAAACGAGGTTCGTATATCTTACTCTGTACAAAAATCAAATCAAAATGGATCAAAAACCTAGAAATAGCCCACCCAGATGCAACTGGTAAGTGTTCACACACCCCAGCCAGAAGCCTGCCCAGACACCAGCAGCTCAGACCTCTGCCAGAAGCCTGGGGGGACAAAGAGGCACAGGTGCACAGGTCCCAACTAGAGCCCTGCCCAGACACCAGCAACTTGGGCACATAGGCCCCAGCCAGAGGCCCACCCAGATACCACTGAAATTGGTGCAGTGGTGAACAGCAAAGAGAAGGCCTCTCTGAGGCTTGTTGAAAACTGAAGCCCACTAGGAGACCAAAGAGACACCTCAATAAAGGCACAGCAAGATGCATCTGTTGAAATGAAAAGACACCTAAACAAGACTCAAAACCAGACTTCCAGATCACCAGAGGTAACCCCAAGGGACGATGAGATGGAACAATCTGAAACAACCACCTAGACTCCCTGAACTGGCAACAAAAGAGGATGTAGAAAAAAATAAAATCAGAAATAATTTCTCAGATAACAACAAAGATTTTGTCCACAATTTAAAGTCATGATTAATAACTCTAGAGCAGACACAGATAAAAAAACTAGAGGACCTGAGGAATAAGATGGAATCCCAGCATAGGAAACAAAATGGAATCCATAAGACAGATGCAAACAGATATCCAAGAGATTAAAAACTCCATTGAAAGTTTTACACAGCAGAATGAGGCAATGTGAGGACAGAATTTCAGATATAGAAGACAGGACTGCAATTAATGACCAGGAAAAGAAAAATTTCATTAAAATAGTAAGAGACCATGAGAAATCACTCCAGTAGCTGTTAGATGATGCAAAGAAGAATAATATAAGACTGATCAAAGTCAATGAAGAAACAGGAGAGAGTACAAATGACATAAAAAAACTGTTCACAGAAGTAATGCCAGAAAACTTCCCAAGCAGGGGAAAGAATTTGACATACAGATAAGTGAGACATATAGGACTCAAATTAGCCATGATCAAAACAAACTACACCTAGGCATATGATAGTCAAGATTCAAGAAACCCAACACAAAAACAAAACACTACAAGCAGTTAGAACAATCCAAGAGGAAGAGATGACAATCATAATTATATATGCACCAGATACTAGTGCACATAACTATACAAAAAAATCACATACAAAGCAAAGCCCATCAGAATCACAGCAGACTTCTCAACACAAACCCTCAAGGCAAGAAGAAGAGCCTAGAGTAAAGTATTTCAATCCCTAAAAGAAAACAACCTCCAACCCAGATTGATGTACTCTGCAAGACAATGTTTCAAAATCCATGGAGAAATAAGACACTTTTATGACACAGAACACCTGAGGAACTTCATGAATACCAAACCAGCACTCTACAAGATTTTTAATAATATCCTAGGAAAAGACAATGAGGGTCACAACCCCACAAAGCCCAAGAGAATGAATCCATCAGGCAAGATAAGAAATTAAATGCAAAAGGGGAGAATCCAAAAACAGGAAAAGGTCATGACAAGGATAAGTTAATATATATCAGTTATAACCATCAATGTTAATGGTCTCAATTCACCAGTCAAAAGAAATAGACTGGCAGAATGGGTCAAGAAGCAAGATCCAACAATATGCTGCATACAAGAAACACACTAAA
>NW_004624816.1:9741582-9753700 GCF_000247695.1 Heterocephalus glaber
TATCTTTCCTCCAGTGAGGGTGTTTGGCTCCTTTGTCAAAGATGAGGTGGCTGAGTGTGTCTGGAGTTGTTTCTGCCTCTTCTAATCTGTTCCATTGGTCCTCCGGTCTGTTTCTTTGCCAGTACCATGCTGTTTTTATCACAGTAGCTTTGTAGTATAGCTTCAAGTTGGAGGTTGTGATACCCCTGCCTTGTCTCTGTTGCCTAGAATTACTTTTACTCTTCTAGGAAAGACATGCTTTTTAAATTCTCTTTTTGTGATGCAGCTCATATTAGCAGTCATGTTTTAAAAAATCTTTCCTCACAGATGATGTGCTTTCCAGGTTCTCTGTAGTCTGCCAAACACACCAGGCCCAGATTGTGAGGCCTAAGGAAATCTTTTCCAATTTCCTCCTTATGCTTGGAAACTGAACACAGTTCACAAGTTAGAAAATCTAGAGCTCTTGGCCTAAGGCAAACCACTGAGATTTCGAAAAGGCTCCTCTATGTAGCTTTAAAGTTCAAAGATAAGCATCACTCTCTTAGAAGAAAAGTAGTGGATAACTATTAATTACTCTAAAATTTTCCATTTACAACTATATTTCCAGTAATTACCCATATCTTTCCTTTTCAACCTCAGACTTTCAAGCTGCCTATTAAATCCAAAAAATATTATATCTTGCTATTGCAAGATTAGGTTTCATTTTAGACCCAGAAAGAAGTCAAAACAAAAAGGAGAGGGGGAGAAACACCTCTAAGCCATGCATAGTTAAGGATTTGGTTTCAGATCAATGCTAAAAAGCAGAAATAATTAAAAACATCATATGATTTGTGTACAACACAAGAGCTGCATTGCTAACTAAAACCGTAACTGACCTAATTTCACTGAATGTTCCAATGAAAATGACAGACAAGCAAAGAAAGAAATATAATACAACCAGTGGATGATCCACATTTTCCCTCTGAGTTTCAAAAATATTTCTCAGGCAGAGGACAATACTGACATGTTACTGACAAGAGTACAGACCCTCAGTTGTCCAGGATGTCTGCAAGTCAGGAAGCCTAGGGAACAAAACAAAGCTAATTAAAAATCAATCCATCGCAAACTCCTTCTCTTTTATCAAATGCATTAACAAGTGTATAGGTTCTGTAATAGGAATTTATTTTCTCTCCTTCAATGTGGGATAAAGTGAATTAAATCTCCACCATCCCATGATTCACATGTCTCTAACTACACACTGTGGAGATCCATACAACATTAACAATAATATCCCAAAGTCTAATCGTTCTTCCAGACAGGTTTTCATTCCTTATTGCAGCTATTACTCCTCCATGCAAAACATTCTGGTGAAAAGGGCACATTTTGTAAGTTATCTCAGATCATCTGGCAGGATTTAAGCAATAAGCTGCCATTTTATTTGACTTATTCTACTTAGAAATCCCTTACATCACCTCTGCTTTCACAAAGGAGTCAGGCTGCACTGTTTTCTCTGAAATATTCTTTAGTGGATCATGGTAGGCAAATACTGATGCAGTCTGGCCAATAAAGTGTCAAAAAGAAGACCACGTCAGCAATACCAAGATTGAGCAGATCCAGGGAAAATTCTTGTCCTTAGTAAATAAGGAGGAAAATACCAGCAAATTGGAAAGCCCAACCACTGGAACATCTTATCTCTATCTAGCCTGTGCTGCATTATCTAATGCTGCTTATCAGCTCCCTCCTTTTAAGTAGAGACCAGCCCTGCACTCTTGATTCCCACAGCTTTAGTATTAAGGTGGAAGGACACGTTAATTCCAGGGGTGACTGAGTTCACGATTGTGTAGGAATCCAGCTCATTTATTAGAGAACTGTTGTCTCACAGCTGCTGCAGATAGGAGTATTAGCTCCCTGTGAACCTGCTGAGGTATTGTCTGTTGGAGATTCAGCGAAGATAAGCTAGGCCCTTGGCCAAACCTAATTGTTACTGTGGCTAACCTTCTCAGGACAGAATAGGTAGGGATTGCAAAATCTGGATTTTAAAGGACTGTTAAAGACCTATTACCTTTTCACTGGAAAGCAATTATCTGCTTCTATATGAATGGGGCCTTGTATTTGATTTTCTAGAAATTGTTCTGCAGTCTGTTCACTCACTCAGAGAACATTTCTTGAGCATGAGACAGTGCCAGATGCTGACGATCGTGGCAGTGAATAGAAACTCTGCAATGCCCAATGAGTGGGAGATACTCATCAAAAGGTGACAATTTCTGTTGCTTCCTACACATGACTCTGGAAAAAATCAGGGAATGATCAGCTCTGCCCCCAAAACCAGACAAGCACTGCCTAGGGAAATAATATGTGAACAAGTCTTGATTTATATTACTTTGGGTATTTATTTCTATGTAACAAACTACACTAAGACTTGCTACCTTAAAATTCCCATCTTATTTTGCTCCTTGTTGTGTTGGCCAGGAACTCAGATGGCAATTCAGTTCTAATTAATGGGTATCAGTTGATGCAGCTGAAGATCCACTTCCAAGAGAATCTGTACTTGCTTTCTCCACATAGCATCTCATCCTCCTGGGCTTCTGCATGTGACTTGGGCTCCTCACAAGCACGGCAGTCTTGGGGGGTAGCCAGACCTACTCTATGGCAACTGGCTTGCTCTAGAACTAGTATTCCATGCCAGAGTCTAGAAGCTGCCAGTCCCTGATGCCCAGGTTAGTCATACTCTATTGGTTGGGCAGTCACAAAGCAGAGTTTTACTCAAAGCTCAGGGAAACATGCATCTCCCAGTGAGGGGACCAGCAAAGATTTGCAGCCTTTTTTATCTATCAGAGATGTATGAGAAATCAGCAGGCCAAAAAGTGGGGAAGACACTTACAGACTTAGAGAACAGATTGTGTGGCAAAGACTGGAGGCAGACCCAGCTTTCCTGCCCCAGCTTGGAGTGAGGCAGATAGGTGGAGGTAGAAGAGGTACGACTATTTACTACCTGCTGTTTGACTTTTTAAATACTTGTTTCATGTTGCATCCGTGTAGACTAATGAGGCATCATCACCTCCTTGGAGAAAGTGAACTAATCCTTTAATTCAGCATTGCTCATTCTAAAATGCTAGATCTAGTGGTCACAAGGCAAGCAACTCAGTGACCACTATCTCATTCTTCTATCCTTACAACCAAAGCTTTTGGACTCCCTATCATCCCCTGACTCATATATCAGTTGGAGTAGTCATTGTAATCTATTGAAATCATGTACATTTTTCTCTTCTGAGTCCCCCACCAAACTATAAGCACCTAAGGTTGGACCTGCATCTTCCCATCTTCTGTTCCTACAACCATGCTCTTCCTACTCCGAACCAAGAGTACTTTTAGCTCAGGGAAAGCATAAAAAATAAGGTATAGTTTGTGTCCTTGACAGATTTCTCTTCTTGAGGGGCAGTGAAATGAAGAAAAATCATCGCCCCAGCATATGGTGGTAAACAAGGAGATAAAGGAAACAAAGGGATGCCTCTAAGATATCAATCAGGTGGGCTTATTTGGGGATATACAGGTTCCAGGGTGGTTTTATAAAACACACCCACAGTGAAAGAGTAGTTAGGGTACAAATTTAGAAGAGAAAAAACATTCTCTGAGAAACATTTCAGGGAGAGGCATATGTTTTAGAGGTGTGACATTGTTGATCATATAAATGATATAACTAAATCTTGTTTTTTACAAAAATTCTGGTCAACTTTTGCTTCAAATGATCTTTTAAGGAAACTGGATTTGCAGGCATTTTGCCTGTCTCTTAACTACTGCTCCTCTGACCTAATGTTCCGCTATTTAGCTATCACTAAAGAAACAAATGAATTTGAGATGAAGTTTGTCATTTTCAGTCAGTAAAATTCACCCCCTTCCTTTTCAACCCACACCCAGATTTTCCTCTTGGTGTGAGATCACTGAGTGGATCGTGGAGAAAGAAAGTTAGCGGAAACAGAGGGAGGAAGAGCCAGGATGCCAGCGGGATGAGCCGTCCATGGGTCTCCCACACACTCTCCTCCCTGCAATTTCTCTTCCTCCACTGTTTTGCTGCTTTTTCCTCTGTCATCTGTTTCAAAGAACCCTCATAAATAACATTGAAAATCAGTTTAACCAGTTTTTTTACAATTTTTATACAATTTCAAAGGGACCCAGAGAGCATCTATTTGAACTTCTCACTTTGCAGAAGAACTGAGGCTCAGATATAGTGAATGCCTGCCTTAATGTTACAAAGTTAGTGGTTCTGACTCTCCAACTTGCCTTAACTAGCCATGTACAAGAAGAGAAAGAAATCTGCAGTTTCCACTATGAAGCATTATGAACAAAAACCTCAGGAAGACTACATTTTAACAAATACAACCTTCCCCAACTATTTGTTTACAGATGTCCTGAGACTATCTCAAATTTACCCAAATTCAAGGAAATAAACCACTGAAGCAAGTGAAGATTTCTAAATCAATCCAAAGAATGAAGCTAGAAATGTCTCACTCCCACAGGAAAAAAAATGCTATACATTCTTGTGTCTTTCCTAAATGGAAAAAATATTCATCAATTATTTTGAATATGTAAATAAACTCTTAATATTCACCCTAAGAATAAGGCACATTTCTGTGCTTTTTTTCTAGAGTTAAATTCTTGCCATCCATTAAGAGATAATAATGATGTTGATTGAAATTTTGTGAATATTAAAGGATGGATGAATTCTGAATGATACAAAGAATGCTTTATTAACACACAAATGACATGTTTGAACTACTATAAAACAAGACAGTCTTTTCTTTAACCAGCAGAAAGAAAATTAATTTACATAATATCAATTATATAATTAGGAGGAACTACAATAATGTTGGACTATTTTGCCTTAATAACCGTGTTATGATAGAAGCAAAATACTATTTATGTTACCCACTCATGAAAGCCAATAAAAATTATAAGGCAGCTGATTTTATTTAAGGATGTCTATTTATTACAGATTTCTTTTAGATTTAGCCACCACAAAAATGACTTTATGGCTATAAATATGGATGCCTGGATAATTTAATACTATACTCTTAGCCAAATCAAATCAAAACATATTGGACTTCTATCTTCCACTCAAGTAATTTTTCTTTCACTGTTTTTCTCCTAGCGCTGTTGATATGTTCTGACTTACTGGCTGCCTAACTTTTGATGAGTAACCACATTCATCCAGAATGGTATTGTATAGAATGTTTAGGGCTTGGTCTCACAGATGAGTGGAAGAGCCCTAAGGGAGAAGTGGGCCAGAAAGATAATAGCTAAAGCAAATCTGGCTAGGAGCACCAAGTGACAAAGCTCAGGGATGGAGAGGTGGATGAAAAGTGAGAAAAGAAATTCTTCATTCATCAGGGTCCATCACTAGACTGGCTGGCTGAAGTAAAACCCAAGTTACTGAGACCATACAGGAATATATCATTTGACAAAATGGCCCCTTTCTGCTCACACAGAGTCAGCCCTATGTGTTAGGGCAGCTCCCAACTACAGAATCCTGATACCTCAATTATGATCAAATTGGTAGGGCAGCTCGCTGAGCTGTGGCAAGCGGTAAGGTGAGAAAAATTCCACCTGGAAGTCAACTTTTCTGGTAGACAAGTAAAATATGAGAAATAAGTGGTCCAGAGGGAAAAAGTAATAATATTGCCAAATACAAGGAATGATATCCACCAGGGCTGTTAGGGTAAGATTTTGAAGTTCCTTCATGGGATGAGTGCTTAATCAGCTACTCCTATCCAAATGTCTCCCAAGAAGTAATGAAGGGCTGTATCTTTTTTAAAAAACTATGTTACATGTTATCACTCCACGATAATATTTATGTATTAGTGCTTCTATTCAATGGAGTGAATAATGGGAAATGTTTAGTGCAATGTCTGGCTGAGGATGCATTTGGATAAGCCTTCCAACCCAGAAGAGCAGTTTCTGCCACCTACACAGCACCTAATGCCAGACCTGGCTCTGTTTCTGGTATAGGACAGCAATACCATGCATGTGATTTCTGTGACACACTTGCCAGATTATCTATTGCATGTCATTGCATTCCAAAAGCTAATATAATCTGAAACCATAATTCTAAATAACATGTAGTCAGTATTAGGATACAGGAAGAGTGTAAGTAGTTTCTTAATAATAAAGAACTTGTACACAATGAAGCCTGTCTTCTCTCTAAAGAAAAGCACTGTCAAGTTAATCTGACACTTTACATTACCTCATCCCAGTGCAACCTTAGAATTGTAATACACTAAGACTCTTATTGTGTAACAATCATCTGAAGAGTGAAAACAATTTCTTTGATTAATAAAACACAATTTTAAACTATCTCATATTCAATCTTAAAAATCTTCCCTTCTAAATGTTAGGTGGGTTTTGAATTTTTAAAATACTGAAATGTCCAATACTTAACAAGTATGTATTGCTTCCTCGATAATATTAGCTTCTTTACTTTTTCTTGATGTATTGTTTTTGTATTATTTTGAAATATTAAATGACTCGTCTGATAATACCAACTTCTAATATTCAGTGAGAAAAACAAAAACTAGAGATTTTTTTAAAAGCCACTGAGGTTCCTCAGAATTTTATTCCTAAACTATCAAATATTTATCAGCACTGAAGAGCAACCAGAATAACTACAGCTTTTGCTATCCCATCCTTAACTTATTCTTGCCTAGTCTATAGTGGAAGTGTTAAGAAGCAAAAAAATGACAAAAATAAAATAGTAAAAGGAAACATCAGGAAAATGGCTCATACAAATAGTTCACAACCACTGCCAAAATACAAAGCTAAGAAGCTAATTAGGGCAGTAATAGTCTTCATGGTCTGCTTTAAAATTTTTCTTAGCACAGAAACACTTTTGTTAATTCTTTCATTCATTAATGGCTCTATAATCTATTACTCTACAATTTATCTCTTTATAATTTTTCATTGAAACATCTGTTTCTCAATTCTGGATTTTTCTCAGTTTGTCTCCTGTTTCTTAGGCTACTCCTTTTTTTTCTCCCTTGAAAATTATTTATTATTTAGCCTTTAGGGCCTCTTGTCTTTTCACTCTATGGCCACTCTATGAGCTTTAGACAACACCTATAGAGTTATTTACATATATACATATGTGTATATATTTACATACACATACATTTACATATATACATAATTTACATACACACATGCACACACACACACACACGCACACACATATATGACTCACAAAGGAATATCCCTAGCCCAGACCTCTGCCCTGAGTTCTAGATGTATATACAATAATTTACACTTGAAATTTCCAATTGGAGGTCTAAAGAATCCATAGTCGTAGGCTCCCAATCACACTCCAACCAAATAAGGTTTTCTTCAAATGTTTCCCATCTCAGTAAATGATGTTATTACCCACCCAACATCTTTGGCAGCTTCTACACCTTCACCTTCACATTCACATTTAATATAGTGAAGCCATTTATTTTTTTTCCCTCTATCTCTTCTGGTACCATCTAGTCTAAGACACCATCATCATTCATTCTCACTATTACTTAGTCTTCTATATCCACTGCCATGCTGAGAAAAATCAAGACAAAGTGGGGCTATTTCCTATCAATAGCTCAAGGCCACAAGAATCATTCACTATTCCCACACATCAGGTTTCAGGACACATGCCAATTTGCATTTCTCTCAACCATTCACACCAACACCTTAGACCAACATTCACAAACATATTCACGTGCTCATAAGATTCACACAGCAGGACATTTGTCACCTATGGCAGGTTCAGTATTCCCTGATGTTTATTTATCTTTCTCATCTTCCCAACAATCTAGCCTTGCAAACTTCCCAGTAAAAATTTTGCTTACAAAGCCAAGATCTACAGCTTTCCTACCTCTGTGTGTGTGGGTAATATTTATTGAGTGTTTGCTCAAGATGAATGTTAAGGCCAGGCTCTGAACATTCAAGGCCAGGCTCTCAACATACTTGCTCAGAGACAGTGAGGTACTATAGAGTCCATACCTTTATCTTCACCCATTCAGAACAAACCTAAAACAATGACATTCCTCGGGTTAACTTATGTTACAGTGTTCTGGAAGGCAAGCTGGTGGTGGGCTTTGGGCTGTGAAAAATCAAGGTCTAAATCCTACACCACCACTACTAGCTGGGTAATCTTGGGCAAACTACTTAACCTCAGAGGATTACTGGGAGTTTTCAAAGAGATGATATAGAACAGCAACAAGAAGATTACTGGCTTTGGAATCTGAAAACCTGACTTATGAGAACTTAAAATGTTTACCTTTTCTGGATATCAGTTTCATCATCTGTAAAATGGAGATAATCCTACCTATCTCACTGAGTTTTATTAAGGATTAAACTAATGAAGGTACAAGTGCTTGACATTGTGACTGCACTAAGAGAGAGGAAGTGGCATCAGCAAAGAGGAGGAGAAAGTGAGGTAGACCCCAAGCAGGTCCTCAGTGTGAGAGATGGATAGCAGGTGCTGGCAGCCCATTAAGAAGCAAAGAGACAAGAATGAGGAAATTAAGAATCAGAGTTACTGCCAGAAATTTGTCACCAGTTAGTAAAAAAAAAAAACAGAAGAGATAAAGAAGAAAACACCCAAAGCAAAGAAAATGAGAGACCACACAATCCCAAAGAGATATTGTTGGGGGCAGTGGCTTCCTGATGATTTCCAATTCCTATGGAATAACTACAATGAGTTTGTCTGAGATTTCTCTACCACATAACAAAAAATGGTTTTTTTAGTAACTTTATACTGGAGAAACCTAACACGGACACTCTCTGCCAAGTGAAAAAGTTGGTTGCAGCCATGGTAAGTCATGTGGAGGGGATGTAACTTTGGTTTTTTTTGTTTTTGTTTTTTTGACCTAAAAAATAACAGGGGATGTAACTGATATATCGTGATAACCACAGTACTTTAACTCCATGGTCTTCCTCCCCAAAACATACTATGCCATAGTAATCATTAGAAAAATATCAGAAAAACCTTAATTAAGGATTATTCTACAAAATACTCAATTACTGCTCCTTAAAAAATCTGAGTAACTATCACAATCATGAGGAGTCCAAGGAAACCTGATGACTGAGTGTAATGTAATGTCCTACATGGGATCCTGGAACAACAACAAAAAGACACTAAGCTAAAACTAAGAAAACCTGAACAATCTATGGACTTTAGTTAATAATATGCCAATACTGGTTTATTAATTATAACAAATGAGCTTTACTAATTTACTATGTTAATAATAGGGAAAACCAGGTCTGTAAGACTAAAACTGTTCTAAAATAAAAATTTTATCCAAAAAAAATTCCCCTCATACAAGGTCTGACCATGCAACTAAACTACTTCTGGGTAGACCAGGTTGAATCCTAGCTCTAACACCAACTGACTTATGACTATCCTCAGCAGGCTCCGTCTAGTGGGAGGCTTGTTTACTTGGTTATGAACTGGACAGGTTATGTTTTAAAGTTTGCTGAAAGGTTTAAATGGCTTAAATTGTGGACACAGTAAGCACTTACTAAACGTAAAGTTACTATTTTTACTATCAATTATTATTACTAGTTAAAACATGTTACCTAGTAAATGACAGTAATTAATGAATACTAATTCCTGTATCCATTCTACCTGAGTACTGATTCTCTATAATCATACGTACACTAACAAGAATATCGGTAGATTTCAAGTATCTACACAAATTCTTTGAAACAACAGGCTATACACTAAATTACACAAAATACCACCCTGGACTACAGTTGTGTGTTTAATCAAGGATCTACTGTGGAGAGGTAGAAACACTATTCTGCAGCATGTGTATCCTTGACCCACAGGATGACTGTGTGTTTAGGGACCAGTCTTTGTCCCTTTGATCTTTTTCTTACCCGAGGTTTACCTGCAGTCAGTTTTGTCTGTTCATCAAGTTTGCCAGTATTTCCATGTGATTGGGATCTCTGTTCTTCCACTGAATAAGGAAGGTATAGCAAGGGATGTGGATTAATGTGCTATCAAACCTGTACAAGACATCTGAATAGAAATATAACATGATGATAAAAAAAACCTCTCCAACACAGGTCACAAATGTGACCTCAGAATGGTGTAAGCAAAAATAAGGAGGAAAGTAATAATTTCATAGTCTACCTTCACTGTTGCCATGAGAAAGTATACTCTCTTACAAACATAACAATTACTAAAGTTAACTTGCTTTTTATAAAATACATTGGTCATATCATATAAAATACACATGAACAGAACAAAAAAATATTTCCAAGCTTCAATAGTTCATGCTCTCACACCCTTACTCTGGTATTCAAAATTCTCAACATTCTTTATTTTATATAAATAAACAATGTCTCAACTCTGAGCCTATCTATTCAAATGTAATTCAATTTCATTTAATTGCACCATTTGGAGAAGGTAAACGATGTACTTTTCACAATACTAGACCTTCCAAGGACACAAAGAAGGAAATATACAATTTCCATTTTCAGGGACTTATTGTATAGCAGAGGAAATGAAGCACACAGATAATTACTATGTGTATCTGCCTAGAAAAGGACAAGAGCTATAAAGGGTGTTTATTCAAAATCTCATCAGAGTGCTAAGGAGACAGAAATTAATTCCAAAGACAGGAATTGAGAAACTCATGATCAAAAGTTGGTCCTGAAGTACTGGTATTTTTATCACTAGCAAAATGGCAGGAGGGTCCAAAGAGTAACCCAAGAACTGTGATGAAATTCGTGGAAGCAGTCAAACAGAGTTCATAATCTAGTTTAGTCATTAACTGTGAAGTAGATAAATTTCACATCAACAGTACTTACTAAGGATATCAAATTTATTTAGATTGCTTATTAAAGGTAATATCTCAATTTTGTCAAGATTACCAGACATAACTCTTCCTTCTCTATGAGACTGGGTGATGCTTAGTTTTCAGCTGTGCCATGATTCCTGGAGGAACCCTCCCCAGGCCTCTCTAGCCTTGTTTAGAAGTGAAATGCAATGTTGCTGTGTTTATCCCTGCTATTGCATTTGCCAGATTCAGCATTTGTTTGCATGATTAACTCAACATGACTCAGAAATCTGACTTTTACAGAACCAATGCTATTGTGAAATAGGCAGAACACACTTAACAGAGTTACCTTATTTAACATGACACTTATAAACTGGAAAAGCTAAAAACATAGAACTCAGGAAAATATGCCCTGTCATTACTGTCATCAACTGTGCCTACTGCATTCCACTTCATATATAGGATCAGCTTTTAAGAGTTCTAAGTTATTTTAATCAACCAAATGTGCAGATTGCTTAACAGCTCTCTGAATATCACTTTTTCATAGGTAAAATAACAATCTGAGATGTCAACATGGAATCAGAATATTAATGGGCAGAGAGCTCTGGAATCTGCTGAGAAGTATTCTTGGAAGTATAGTTGAATCTTGATAATTTTAAGAGATGTATCTGGAAACCTTGGAAAAATTTCAAATTTTTCCAAACCATGAAGTGAGACATGAGGGGTAGAAATGGCTCACACACCTAGGAGCTACATGATGCTCTGATTTGGGGGATAGCCTGGAATAAGAGACTGTCACCATGAGACTACCTGTGGTTTGCATGCGATGGGTCTTAAGGACTTCCTGTTCATGCTCTCTGATTAGCTCTTCTAGATAGAAATAGTTTTCCCTGTGATTGGATTTCTTTCTCCATTCTAATATAGGATCACTAAGAAAACTCCAGCTGGCCCCTCAAGCACAGAGGAGGTGAGCCACTCCCAGCGCACAAGAGGAGGCATCCGGGCCACCGTACCCCACTCCACATGAGCACAGAGGAGTTGAGCCCCACAGGCACCAGCAGCACCCCCCCACCCCCCAGGGAAATTAGAAGACACATAAACAAGTTTCAAAACCAGAGTTCCAGATCACCTAAAACAACGCCAAAGGGAAACGAGATGGAATATTGTGATACTCAACCACATGGACTCCCTGAGCTGGCAACAAAAGAGGATCTGGAAAAAATGAAATCAGAAATAATTTCTCAGATAACAATACAGACTGTGCCCATAGTGCAAGACATGATTAATAAATCTAGAGAGGACACAGATAAAAAAAACAGAGGAGCTGAGGAACATGATGGAATCCCAACATAGGA
>NW_004624816.1:9756305-9770264 GCF_000247695.1 Heterocephalus glaber
AGATCTGATTTCTAATAGTTTGTTTTGTTAAACAAATTTCTATCTATGTTCATACTTTTTTCTTCTATTATCTTTAACCAGTTTTAGTATTAGCACAATGTGGATTTCCTAAAATGAGGGGAAAAGTGTTCCCTTTTTTTCTGCTTTAAATATTTGATATAATTTATCAGTTAAAATGTGACCCTGCTGTTGACATATAGGTAGGTTTTCAAGCTAGGAATATACTTTCTTTAATAGGTGTTATTCAAATTTTATATTTCCTCCAGAGTTAGTTTCATTAATTTGTCTTCCAAGTTACTTCTTAGAAGTTGTCAAATTTATTTCAAAAAACATTTTTGTGATATGCTTTCTATATCCTTTTAAATTCTGTAAAATCTGTGGTAACGTCTCCTAGGTCTTGATACTGTAATTTTAAAAATGTATAATTGATATTGTGTAATAGAAAAAAAGGCCTAAAGGAGCAGGGGAAGTGAGAGGGGTAGGGGAAAGGAAAGAAGGGAAAAGAAAAACTATGCAAAAAGGAAAAAAATGGAACCAACGTCTTCATAAATAGGGAAGGGCAGAGCGGGTGAAGGGAGGGCAGGGGAATGGGGAAAAAATAAGAACCAAGATACATCGTGTAAAGGTACAAGTTCCCAATGATGAATGTAACTGTATTTTATACCTAAAATGTACCAATAAAATTAATGGGGAAGAAAAAGAAAAAAAAATCCAACTGTTTGCATACAGTCTTTCCTCAGTACATAAAATGGTACCTACATGCATCCTCCTCTATATGTTAAACCATCTCTGGATTGCTTATCAGATCTAAAACAATGTAAACACTATGTAAATGCCTGTTATCAGTGTTGTTTAGGGAATAAATACAAGAAAACAGTGTATGCATTTCCCTTTCAGATAAAGTTTTTCTTTGATTATTTTTGATTTGCAGCTGACTGAATCTATGGATACAGAACCTGTAGCTACAGAGTGCCAACTGCAATTATATTTCAAGGTATTAGATCACAAGGCTGTAAAATACCCCAATATCAAATAGATAATTCAAAAAAGTATGTTCGCCATTAGAGTCAAAGCATATAGCATAGGAAGAAGAGGGAAGGAGTCAGACAGAGTCTGGTAGGAATTCAAACCCCCTTTGCTTGAGTTTGGAAAGATTTTTTGGAGAAGGCAAGAGTCACTGGAATAATCACTGCTGTCCACCTTTGCTGGAGTGTCTG
This sequence comes from Heterocephalus glaber, assembly GCF_000247695.1. Next base: position 9,757,523 of record NW_004624816.1, read on the forward strand.
GTCAGGATTTGAAATCAGGGACCCAAGTGCACTGGAATGCCAGCATTCCAAGCAGTGAGGACTTGGCCTGTTCCTCCTCACCTAGAACTAGTTTCCCATATCCTTCTCCTTACTAAAGTGAATGCTGCTTGAAGACAGGAACCTTGACATTTTTAAGACTAATGGGGCCCACTGCAGTGTTCACTGCCTAGCACTTGATAGGTATTAATGATGCATCAATTCGTATCATAGCCTCAGAGCTACCTATGGCTTAGAACCACAGCTCCCACTAGGACAGTTCAGCTCTGTTCTTGGTCACTTCTCTGGGGAAGAAGAATGATAATCCTTAGAGAAGAGAAAGGAAAAGACCAGCACTGAGGCTTTCTCATCTCTCTCAGATGTAAATTCACCTGAACAGAAAACAGAAAGATGAGCAGACCTGCTGGGCTCCTCAAACATTGGACACAAGAGTGTGCTCTTTCACCCATACCCTCTTATCTTACCCCACCCCACCTTCATGGCAGAAAAGCCTGAGGTATACTAAGTCATCATTCTTACTTTAATCCCATTGCATTGACTGGATACTATAGTAGACTTCGTACTTTTGTTCAAAAACATTTTCTCTTCTTCCCTGTGGGAAAATGATATTTTCTCTCCTCACAGAACCACACTTGGCTGTGTAAATTGCTTTGGCAGTGAAATGCAAGTGGAAGTGACTCTCTCTTCTGAGAGAAGCTTTAAGAGTCAGGCTGTGGTTCAGTATTGTCCTTTTGTGCCCTGTGCCATGAGATCTGCAGCATTCTATATACCAATTGTTCTACCTGCCTGGGTGTCCAATTAAATAGCATATGGAGCCAATCCCAAGCTGATCAATAGTGGATACAGGGTGTGAGCAAGAAAGTAATCTTATTTCTCATAATCAGCCAAAATTTGAAAGCAGTTTGTTACTGCAGCATAACCCAGTCTCTCATGATTGCTATAAGAAATCCGAGCATGGGAAACTTTGCTACATGCTAAGAATACAAAGGTAAATGGCATGGACTCTCACCCTAAAAGATTCCAATTGAGTTATGGGGACAGAAGTGTACTCAGCAAAATATGATATGAATCAGATTTGTGAGGAACATCTCATACAATCTCTCCTGATAAACATTCTTGAGGCAAAGCAGCAGGAGCATCCTGCTTAAGTGTAATATGATCACTGTGTCCAAAGACTGGCATTTGGAGATAACTGTATGCAAGGGATTCTGGAGCGTATTTGTTTTTTGTGAAAATTAAAATGACCATATATCTCAGTTTGTCCAGAACAGCTCAGGTTTTATTAGTTGCCCTAATGAAATTATTCTGTTTCACCAAAGCATCCAAGTTTAGATAATAAATTATATAACTACCCTAACAATAATGTGTCTAGAGCTTGTTGCACACTGATACACTAACAATCCAAGGATAGTGTACTGGATAGGCCATGTTTATCAGACATAAGGCTCTGTGTACCGGTTGTGCTATGTATCCCAGACAAGTCAAAATGCTCTGGATTGCCTCCAGCAACTCATGTTCCCAAATAAGAAAGCTGCCCTAGGGATCTTTCAGAAAAGAACTACAGTGTTTTTCCATCATGGCCCTGATTGACCCTGATACTCTAGCCACACTGGTTAGATGTAAGAATATGCAAAGCTGACCAAGGTCCATCCCCCGCCCAGGCACATGTGCTAAAGGTTAGGCCCTCAGTCCTTGGCATTATTAGGAATTGATGGAACCTTTAAGAGGTGGGGCCTAGGGGAGGTTCTGGGGCCTTTGAGTGGCATGTAGTCTAAGGAGACAGCGGCACCCCCTGCCCCTTCCTCTTCTTTTTGACTTTCCAGCAATGAGATAAGCAGTTTTAATCCCCTAAATTATTCCAGCCAATGTCTCGAGCATCCCTACCAGAGGCCTAAGAGCAATGGTTTTGCTTGGTTATGGACTAGAACCTCCAAAACTAAGAGTCAAAATAAACCTCTTCCTTTTAAACATTGAGTATCTCAAGTATCCGTTATAGTGATGAAAAGCTCACTCACACAAAGTCTGCACATAAAGGAGATGAACCATTTTTGAGGTGATACATTTTCAAACATATTCATATAAGAAATACTAAGTGCCCATTCTGTAGCAGTCTTTCACATTGAAAGTAACAACTGGCCCCACCCTAGGCCCTCTTTGGAAGTACGACAGTAAGATGCACAAGAAGAAGGAAATAACACTGAGCATGATGGATTCTGCTGCTGAGAAGGTCACAAAGGGTCACCAGAGCTGATGTTTTATTCAGAGGCTGGTGGGCTGTTATTCTAGAATGCACTATTCCCCACTGAATATCCCAGACATAGAAATGCTGGAACCCAGTGGCACTAGCTTTATGGCTATGAAGATGGTTTAACTCACCTCCTTATCCCCACATGCATCCTACAAGTTGGCATTTTCAAAGCCAACTTCCATCTAGAGTGGACAAAACTAGCAAATAAAAATATAGGGTGCTAGTTATATCTGCATTTAAAATAAATGACTAATTTTAGTATGTCCCTGATGTTTCGTGAGGCAAATCTATACTAAGAAATTATTCATTATTTATTTGAAATTCTAATTTAACTAGGTGTCCTAGATTTTGTCTGGCATCCTTACCACTATTGCATAAACAGGGGTAGGTAGGACAGGAGGGTACAGGAATGGAACCAGGTAGTTACCCCTAGCTAAGGGATTCTGCAGTATACTCCCCTGGTGCTGCTCCCATTTCCACCTCTCACCAAATTTCAATAAGCCCTTCTTGACAAAGTCCCCAAACTGACCTCCATTTCCAGAATCCAGGGTGTCTCTTGCCCCATTGTTCCTAAATTCTGATTTGGTCCCTTGAGCAGTGTGGCTTGATGGGAAGAACATTCAAAACTTAGCACTGCCATTGCTAACCTGGGTGATAACTGGGCAAATCTCAGAGAGTTGCTTTCACCCACAAGAACATGAGAATAATAGCACTTTACAGAGTTGGAGAAAATGTAATGTCAGTCCCTCAATCAACCCACATCCATTTAGCAAATGCTTTCTATGTGTCAGGTTCCCTGCTAATTCTCTCCTGATGGTGATCAAGACATAGGCCCTTCCCTCAAGGAAATCATAGTCCAGTAAGAGACACAAAAAAGCAAGCAGAAGAAATGCAACATGACAAAAGCTGTGACTGATGTAGAGAACTTTGCTACCCCAATGCCTGGCTCCTGACAGTTAACTGCTCAAGAAGTTCTAGCGAATATTATCAATCTCTAGCAACAGAGATCCAGTTCTCTCCTTCCCCTTACCTCAATCTACTTTATTTGAAGTACTGAAGGGCTGCTTCGGTTTTCAGGCCCCAAATGAGGCCCTTTGCTTGGTCTTCCTGACACCATGGGCTGCATTTGCAGGCCTTCATCTTTGATGCTCTAACCCACTCTCCTCACAGGACCTCCTGTTACCTCCACTAGACCTCCTCGATGCTGACCTCCCATGCTGATGGCTGACTGTGACCCAGTGGTTCCATCAGTCTGACTTCCAAGGCCCTGCTGGCATCCACAATGGAAATGGTTGAGGCAGGACAATCTCTACTTTCTCCTTTTAACTTAGGTTAAAAAAAAAAATATATATATATATATATATGCCTTATGCCTGTGCCATAAAACAGTTCCCTTGGTTCACAAAACCTTATATATTTAAGCAGTCATCAAGTGGCAAGCATAGCACTGATGTTAAAGATTTACAGGAGTGTCCAAATGGAAACAACAAATGATTCAGGTTTTCCAACCAGGATGTGGGTTGATTCATGAAGCTACTACCTCTTTAATTCTGCTTCTCCTTTCTGGTCTCTGGGTTGGTTCAAGGGATGTCAAAACCTGCGGCTGCAGCTCTGGCAGCTTGAGAGTGGGAGTGTTAGTGCAGAACTATTTCTGCAGCAAGTTTGGTACAGGCTGAATTTAAAATATGAAAAACAAAAGTGAGGCTCAGGACTGTGCTGTGGATGGGGATGAATGAGGGGAGCACAGGCAGGACTTCTGCAGCAGCACCGTCACCCTCTTGCCAACTGCAATTTATTACAAATGCTTCTCTATTCCAGAGTCTAATACACTGTGCCAAGCCGAAAAAGAGGCAAATCGTTATGGGGTTTCACTGCGCCTGCTTTTAGTAGCCAGCTCTGGTTGTGCCAAGCCTCCAATCCTCTCGCCAAATATAGAGTTGCAACACAGAGGAAATTGTCTTTTGCTGAGTGGTGGAACGGCGAAGTCCCCACCAGTGAACAGTCGATGAACTAGGTCTTAGTGTTCACTTAGGAGTCCAAAAAGAAAGAGGAAGGAAGGAGAGCTGGAATTATGTTGCAGGATCACACAGATCCCCAGCACACCAGGCGTAGGGGGAGGCAGACAGAGGTAAGTTGCTGTTCTGGAATCTAACTTCCCAGAAGTATTCCAGCAATAGCTGGGGGCTAACATCAGTGGATAAGATTTAAATAACCAGCAGCATTTCTAATGTAAGGTGATCTTATTTGGTGGAGTGTGTGGTCTTTGTCCTCCATGACTGGGTGCTGAGCCAGCCTCTCACACCCCTTGATGGGACAAAGCACTGCCAAGGCCATGTCGTGGGGGTCTGTTGACCTGTCTTGCTCCTGGCAGGCCCGTCATCTGTAGATTCGGCCTTGTCAAGGGAAGCAATCGACCTAAAGTGATCCAGCAGAGGAGTGGAGGAAACAACTACTCCATCCTGGACCTCATCCCTCCAGCCTGTTCATGCCAGAGTCTCCCATTGCTTTACCCGCCTAGAAGCCAAAGAGACTGTTGACTCAGTCTACCTAGATCAGCTTCTTGGGCAGTGGGTAGGATGTAGAAAGTGGAGAACGATTCTGGATAGCTCACAAATGCTATGTCCAGTATAACTATCACTCCAGAATCATGCAAAATTGAACTAGCCCTCAAATTTGAGGTTAAAGATTTCTCCAGGCAAAGACTGAGAGATTTTACTACATCAAATAACAGAAACAATTGCTAAAGGATACACATACCTCAAATTGAAAAGAAATAAGCCCAAAAGAAAACAATAGGTTAAATGGCCAAAAAAATAAAGTTTATAAGCATGTAGTACATATGAACAAGTGTAGACTGCAAATATAGCAATAGTAATAATGACTAATGGGAGAGGAAATAAAAAATTCTGGATAATAATTTTGCATATGGAAGTAAGTATGAATGAAATTACAGCAATACAATATCTCATCCAATAAGGGACTGATTAATACTTTACTAACCCTTGGGATTAAAAAATTTCACAGTCAACACAAAATGAATAGAAATAGAATGTTTAATTTCCAAATAAATATATGGAAAATATGAAATGATAAAACATGTAATAAATTCAATAAATACCTGAAAAATAAGAAAAAATGTGGTAAATAAAAAACACAAAATGTTTTCCAAATACATAAAGAAGATGACTATAAATGTGTAAGAAGATAATTTAAACGTAAATAAGGGCTGGGGATTTAGCTCAGTGGTTCTGCTGCCTGCCTCAAAAGCACAAGGTCCAAGTTCAATCCCCAGTACCAAAAAAAAAATTTTAAATAAAGTAATATTTCTGGTTAAAAGACAGAAGAAGTATCCTACTATGGTTCCGTAGTATTTCTTCACACTTTTGCTATGATTTACATGCTATAATACAGTGTGTATTTAAAAATACAGTGTGTGTTTAACTTTTTAAAGATTTGGGCCAGGGATTTAGCTTAGTGGTTCCACTGCCTGCCTCGGAAGTGCGAGGTCCTGAGTTTGATCCCCTGTACCAAACAAAAAAAATTTTTTTAAAGATTTATTGCAGTAAAAGACATATTGCCATAACTGCCCTCAAACATTCCCTTCACTTCAATACATTTATCCCATCATTCCTGGCACTTTCTGAAGCAATTCTGGAAGTCCTCTTTCCTGACTGTCTTTAGTTGTGTTGTCATGGCTACCTCTATGCCCTGAATCCATTCAAAACATTTACCATTCATGGTCATTTTCACTTTAGGGAAGAGCCAGAAATTGCACAGTGCCAGATTAGGTGAATAAGGTGGATGAGGGCATCATAATGTTTTTACGAGTTTGCCTTTCCATTCGATGGCATTTGGCCACAGCATTCACTGTATTTTTTATGATACTTCACCTCATAAAGACACTCATGAAAGAGGACTCCTAGAACTGCTTCAGAGGGATAAAACAAGAAATATGTTCAAAGTGAGAGGGTGTGTTTTAAGGGAAATTAATGGCAATATGTCTTTTACTATATATTTTACTATTTTTTATTTAAACATTCACCCTATTTTTAGATCACTGATCATGCGAGGCTCTGGCTGTGAATTTTACAGAATTCTTTTGACTCTAAGTGTCAGAAATCTAGCTCAAACATGCTTAGGCAATAAAGGAGGTGGGATTATTTACTTGCTTTTATAACTTAACACAAGAGAATGAGACACAACCTGCCCTACAGACCGAAAAACACCAAGTCAGTTCTTCTAGGAAGCCAGGCCAGCCTCCTCCTTCTCAGGGCTCAGAGAATTTCTTGCTTATTGACTGCCTAACAGGGCTTAGTCTGTTGCTACCATTGTTCATTTGCATGTGTGCACCCCTGTCCTACTTCTCAAATCCTTTGAGAACAAATACTGTGTACTCCTCATATTTACAGCCTCATCCCTGAGAATAGTTCCTGACACATCATAGTCAATTAATAAATGCTTAATTTTAAAGAAGAATGAATGCTTGGATCATGTTTATTCCTATATGGCTCTCTCTCCCCTGTTTGAGTGTCAGTTCCTTGAAAAAGTCTCAGTTCATCCATTTCTACACTCAGTAATTGTGCTTTACATACAGAAGGCATCTTGTGTATGTTGAACAGCATGTCATAAATTAGAAATAGAAAATGAATAAAAATGACTACTATTCAGCTTCCATTACTATAACCAAATACCTGAATTAATCAATTTAAAAGAAAGAAGATTCATTTTAGCTTGGGATTTTAGAGAGTTCAGTCCATGGTCGGTTGGCCATTTGCTGAGAGGCAGCACATCATGGCAAAGAGCACATGGTGGAGAAAAGCCCTTTACCTCATGTCTGAAAAGTGAAAGGAGAAAAAATACACCAGGGCTGCATAAGCTCCTTTGCGTGCACACCTCCAGTGACCAAAGAGCTCCCATCAGACTCCAATTCTAATGTTGCACCATTTCCCAAGAGCAGCAAGCTGAAAACTATTTAACACTGGGCATTGGGGAACACTGTAGATTCAAACTATAGCAAGGGCATTCTTCCTTCTTTTTAGATGAAATTGAATTACAGATTGAATGCTATGTCTATAGGTTTGGCTTGAAATTTTCAAAAGTCATACTGAACTTAGTACAAATGTGCTTTGTCCCAAACACTGTGGTCAGCAAGCGCTTACTGGGTGTTTGCAGAAGTAAATGGTGCAGTGTGCTCCTTCTACCTCCCAGGCCCAACTCTGCCTAGACAAACACAAATTCACTCTCACTGGGGATTTCACACACACACACACACACATTTCAGCAGCTCTTCAGTATTCTCTCCTTGCCCATCTGTAATGTGCAATGCTACCACATGAAAATCAACAAAAGATTATTAAACATTTACCCTAATGCTGTTCAAAAGAGGATATTGATCGAACTTGACAACATTTAAGTAGGACCATAATTTGTAAAATTAGCAAAAGTGGAGAATAAAAAGACATCAGTTAGTAAAAAGGTAGGTCACAATATAAAATAGTAGGAAAAGCCACAGCCGGGTAGGGACAAAATAAGCAAGGGCAAGGCTAAACTTGTCTGCTAAGCAAATTCTCACCCTCTTTGGACCTCCACCTTCCTATCAGACATTAAAAGCACTTAATTAAAACCAGTAAAGAAATTACTGCAAGGAAAAAATAGTGCACCAGATATAATTAGAATTATAAGTGCCTTGCAAAGCCTGCCTAGAATAGTTTTTCCCAAGCTTGTCAAGTTTCAGAGCTCGCAAATCTAGTCATGCAGTTTAGCTCTGTTCCTGGTCTCCCAGCCCCCAGCTGGTCTTTCCAGCCCCTGGAGACTGCATGTATTTCCATATGCTTATTGCGTGCTTCATGAAATGCACTGCCTCTATATGAAAAATGTATGAGACACATCACACTGTGCAAAACAATGTCTTCAAATTGGCCAATTATATTTTGTGCAAGTTCAGAATTGTTCCTGATGTTTCTAACACACTGTGCTTCTGGCTGTGGGTACTGTGTTCTACGTAGTTAAAAAAAACAACAAAAAACAGAGGACTTGATAGCTTAATTGTACTTAATGAATCCAAAAGTGTTTTAAAATAACATGGACAGTGCTGCTTATTTTTTAAAGATCTACTTTAACATTTTTTAAATTATATAATCTTCTTGAGAAAGGGGGAAGTACATAATTTTAAACCTGTTTAAGGTGGCTAGTTGTTCTTTCCTCTAGATCTTTTCAGGATAGAAAATAAAGCTTCCAGCCAATATTGTCATTCCTTCTTATCTGCTGCTGTATTTATCTCCAGGTGGCTGTTTCTCTCTTTTGATCCTTCCTTGCAGTCTGGTTTCCATATGTTAATCTCAACCGTTCACTTATCCTATAGATCTACTTCCTGTTTGTGCTTTTTGCTATTTTCTCATATTATTTAAATACAGATTATTTACTGGCCCTGTTCCTTCTGGTGCTTGCATTAAATTGGTTCTGTTAGACTCTGTCCTGTCTTTTATTTATTTATTATCATAAGCCTTCTAGTTTTCCCAACTGCTTCCTGAAGTCTTCTCACCTTCCACATGCTGTTACTGAGTTGCAGACCAGTATGTTGTTCACCTGTATGTTATAAAACCCTCCGGGAACAGGCAAGAATTGTCATGGCATCTTTATGAAGATATTCTCCTAGCAGCAATGTTATTAACATACAGAGAGATGTTTTTTCTCTATTCCCACTGAAGACCAGTCAAGAGAAATGCATATAAACTAAAGAATAAATAATCTGTTAAGAATAAAGGGCTTTGAGACATTCTCTTGCAGTGTTGGTTACAAAGATAAACCTCCTACCTTTTTCGAAGCATAAATTTATTAGTACATTTTAGATATACATAATGATAACATTCATCATAGGGAATTTGCACCTGTATGTGATATATCCTACCTCTTCTTTTTTTCCCACTTCTCCCCTCCCTGAGGCCCCTTCCCTCCTTATATACAAAAGCTTTGTTTCCATTTTTCCTTCCATTTTTGGTTTTTTTCTTCTCCTTTCATTCCTTTCCCTCTTCCCCCTTTCCTTTTTTCTTTCCCATTTTTTAAAGAGTCCTTAAAAATAGAAAAACTCCAAACTCCATTCACAGGGATAACTTCCTTCTCTTTCTATCAGAATATTTATAACCTGAGCCACTCAACAACTAATTGCATCCCATCTAAAATTATTTGGGCATTGTGTAGCTATACAGCTTTTCTATGTTGTTAAATTATAAACTCTGAGATGACAATCTTGCCTCTGCTGATATCACATTCTAGTTAGTGATCTATAAATAATATGCTTTAGTCAGTATACATTCCTGATGGATTTTGTTGAACAAGTAGTGCCCTGATTAACAAAAAGAATGAATAAAATAGAGGTGGAAATTTTTTATATTTCTATGTTTTATGATATTCCTCTTAAAATTTTTATTAGTATATGTTTGTAATAATGATTATATTCATCGTGTGGAGTTAGTACACATATGTAACAGAGATGTTAGCACACAAGAATAATGCCATCTGTTACAACTCTCCGTATCTTCAGGAGTTAGGGTAGAACATGAAAGATATTAAAAGGCATAAATGAAACTTCTAAAGATCAAAACCATTATGTCTGAGTTGAATAATACCCTGATTTCAATACACTTTTTAATTACTAAAACATACACTACAAAAGTAAAGATTAATGAGCATACAGTAATACAAACTGTCCGAAATGAAACAAAGTTAAAATAGAATGTGTTTAAAAATGAATAGTATCAAGGATCTTGAGAAAATTTTAAGTGGCCAAATATAAATGAATGTTATATACAAATGAAATACAATTCTCAAGGATAGAGATGGTAAAGGACATAGGAAAATTATTTTTAAAAATAGCAAAAAAATTTTCAAATTTGATGGAAACAATAAAACTACAGATCCACAAAGCTCAATGAAACCTAATCACATTTTCTTGAGCAGAATTCCAAAGTACAGGAATATGAACAATACATGAAGAAAATTATACAGAAAAATATATTATAATAAAATTGCTCAAAATCAGGGATAAACACTTCATCAAAAGGTCAGATGGAAAACGTTACACTATGTACAGAGAAATCCAGGTAAAGAAACCAAAAGATTTCTTATTGAAAACAATGCAAGTGAGAAGACAATCAAGAAATATTTTTATAGTACTGATGGCACATAACTGTACAAGTCTAGTATTTTATGCTTATGAAAATAACTTTCAAAAAAAAGTGTAATAAAGACTGATTTCAGCTATACAAAATCTAGAAGAAAACCTTTAGTTTGAGCAAACTCCTATGATAAGAAATGATAAAGGAAGTCCTCCAAGCAGAATGGAAATTATACCATCCAAAAATATGAATATACAAAAAGGAGTGAAGTAACCTATATATAGTATCTGCATGGGTAAATAAATGTTTTTAATAGAGGGGGTAAATATTTATCATAGAGTAAATATTTTATATCAGAAGCCTAAAAACAACATAAATGCCTATTAATAAGAAAATAGATACACTGGAGTATAACCAGTAACTACACTCTTCACTTCCTCTGCAGTTTTATAGCTGTCATTTATAAAAAGTATTGCATATCTGGTGTTGTAACCTCATAACCAAAAATATTATGAGTGTATTTGTTTTCAAGCCTTTAGTATTTGAAATTTTCTAATAAATTTGTTATTAGTATTTTCTATCTTTATTTTGTTGTGTCCATTTGTCTAATGTAACCACACATATTTAAAACTCTTGATTAAAAGTGAAATATTGACATGGTAAATTAAAAAGTCAGAATTCAGAATGGCATCAAATTAAAAGTAAAAATTTCTCTCCCCTTAGCACTCTCACTTCCTTTACCCTGAGATAACCCCTCAATAGTTTCTAGTTTTAGTGCTTCTGTGGGGGTTCTGTTGTGTGGGGGTTCTTCACTTAAAATGCTCTTATCTCTATTTCTTGATTTATAAAAATCCAGCACATCCATTTTTCTCCCTTCTATGACAAATGATGTACTTAAACGAGGTCTCACCTCCCATATTCACTCTAAATCATGTTACTGTTTTTTACATTGCTGTTTATATCCCTGACTAATAAATTTAAGCTCTTCTTGTTCCATGTATATAAAAACATACACTAACTCAATCTAGGCAAATATGCAATGCTTACTGCAGGTGAGATTTATTTGGAAGTATCACTTTTATGAAATATAGTACATCCAGATAGAGTCTTGGCATGAACAGGGTGATAATTCCTATCCTTTTCCTTTTGAGAATGTCTATAGTACTGAAAAGCTTGAGCTCATAGTTGAGTCAGGGCTAAGAGGGAATAGGGAATAAAACAAAAAATGAAAGAGTGAAACTCTTGAGTAATATTAGAGAGGAGGGTGTGATGGGGTGACTGGGTTACAGTTGCACAGCATTCCTAATGGAAAATCTTGATTAGAAAGCAGAGAGAAAGAAGTTTTTGGCAGGCACCATTTAGACTTCTATCAGAAAACCTATGGATTCGAAAGCAACAAACCACAACAATAACAAATATAATAATGAACATCGTGTTTTCCGTACTAAGAAGAAAGTATGGTGTGCTGTTATATTCAAATTAAATTATGGCCAATAGGCCACTTCAATCCTGGCATGTTGTCCTTCTGTTCATTTTCACACCTCCTCCTTTGTGTATTCACATATTTCCACAGCCCACCCTTTAACATCCAGCAAGTTAAGGAATACTCAACATGTGTTCATATGCATAATAATATTCAATGTACTCAGACAGAGTATAATGCTGCTGGCACACATCCAAATCTTGAACTGCGGGATAAGAAAATAGTAGAAAAGAAATAATTCTATTAGATCTTTTAAAGATTGTAAAATTTAAAATCCATGAAAAATTTTCAAGTTATAAATTATAGCACATATTTTTTTTTTTAGTCTCACTGTTATTCCCTTTAAATGCACCAAATAAATTCTGTTGTCCTCTCACTACTCCTCATTGATGCCCCCAACCCTTTTTACCTTTCATTTTCTCTTGTCCTTCACTCACCCAGTTTCTGGCCTCATATGTCTTGTGACCTATTCATTCTCCTCTGTGCTGGGATTTGATGGCCATGACTCTCTTAGTTCTTGTGTTAGGGTTTAACATGTGAGCTGCCTTGGAGAATATATCTCTCACTTTTAATAGTGTAATGGTTTAGATCTAAAGTGTCCCCCAAAGTTTCATGTGTCCAAAATGGAGATACTATACTTGTCAGGAGATTAATCCATTGATGAATTCGTAGCTGAAGGTCTTGTTAGGTGGTGGGGCTTGGTTGAAGGAACTGAGTCATAGACTGAAAGTTAAAGGGTGGAAAACAAGACTCCATGAGACGGGAACACAAAAAAGAGCAGGAGTAACTATTCTCTTTGCAGATCAAGTGGATTTCAAACCAACACTGATTAAGAGAGACAAAGAAGGACACTACATCCTTGTAAAGGGAACAATCCAA
>NW_004624816.1:9774004-9791848 GCF_000247695.1 Heterocephalus glaber
AAAAATTATGAGAAATGGAAAAAATGGAAACAAAGTCTTTGTAAATAGGGAAGGGTGGAGGGGTGAAGGGAGGGCACAGAATGGGGAAAAAATAAGAATCAGTATACATCATGTAAAGGTGCAAGTTCCCAATGATAAATGTAAATGTACTGTATACTTAAAATGAACCAATAAAAGAATTTAAGGAAAAAAAAAAAGAATACATATTCTTTTCAAGTAAACATGGAACAATATTTCAAAGTCAAGCAAATGCTGAGCCAAAAATAAAAATGTAATAAATCTCAAAAGTTTGAAAACAGGCAGAATATTCTCTAATGAAGTGGAATAAATTAAAAATCACAACAAAAAGATTAATTTAACCCAAATGATTGAAAATTAGGCAAAGTATTTTCAAAAGCCCTATGGCTCAAAACAAACCATATTAGAAATTAGAAAATGTTTTACCTACATGATAATGAAAACTAAGATGTCTCAATATTTTTAGAATGCAGTTAACAGTGCTTAGAGGGAAACATAATTTTGAATGTTTTTGTTACGAAAAAGGGAAGGCTGAAATGAAAGTAAATATCCACACATCCATTTCAAGAATTCAGGAGAAGAACAATGAATTTAAATAAAGGGAAAAATAATACAGATGAAAACATTATAAAAGATTAAACAAATTTATAGTATAAAGAATCAATAAAGGCAAAAGATGATTTAATCAAAAGATTATTAAAACCAACAAATGACTAGTAAAGACCAAGAAAAACTAGAAGTCAAAATATATTAAAACGCAAATGTAAGCACATTACTCTTAATCTAGAGAAATTAGTGAGAAAATAACTTCAGGCAAACTAATGTGATAATTATTTTTTAAATAGCAAATTTCTACAAGTTAAATATATAAGGAGAAATCACACACACACACACACACACACTCACACACACTACCTTCAGGTCCAGATTACTTTACTATAAATTACACTTAAGGAATGATACTCATCTTACTCAAATCCTGCAGTATAATAAAAGTGTTTCGCAAATCACTTTATGAAGCTAACACTGCCCTTATGCCAACACCAGACATAGACATTCAAGAAAAGTACAAACCAATAAAGTTCATGAAAGAATGTATTGAAATTCTTAACTAAACATTAGCATATCTAATCTGGAAATATATTTTAAAAATAATACAATATGACCAAGAGGAGCTTATTCCAGGTATTAGGTTGGTTTAACATTCTAAAAACAATGTAAGTTGTCATATTAACTTTCAAAGATAAAGATTATACGGTTTCTCCAATAAATGCAGAAAAAACAGTACAAAAACACTACATGTATTTGGATTAAAAACTCCTAGCGAATTGGGAATCAGTGGGATTTACTTATCCCCGTAAACTTTCGTAAACTTTACCTTTCTAAAGATCCACAGCAAACACTGTATCAAATGTTTCAATGTTTTAAAACTTCCTCTTGAGACAATGATGCCTAGCATTCGGAAATGCGGGGGTGGGGGGGCGGTGGGGGGTGGATTTCAGCCACTCCAAAAAGACAAAAAAAAAAAAACGAAAAGCTAAAGACTGGAATAGAAGAAATAAATCTTCTAAACTTACAAATGAACACTGGAAACTACCAGTGACAAATATGCAAAATTAATTAAGCATGTTATTGAATACAAAAATCAATATTTTTAAAATCACTGGCATGTTGATATAAAAGCAATAAATTATTAGAAAATGAAATGTAAGTAATACCATTTATTATAACATCAAAAATTGTCACATATCCAAGAATAACTCTAATTATTGCGATAAAGAAAATCTACATAAATATAAAGATTCTTATTTTCACTAAGTGCTGGTGTAAATGCCAAATGATACACCTACTTTGGAAAACAGTTCCGCTGTTCTGATAAAGTTAACCATAGAAGTACCATGCCACTTAGGTATTTATGAAAGTAACCCAAGAACTTATGTGTAAAAGCCTATATATGAATGTCTTTAGCAGCTTTATTCCCAGTTACTAAAAACTACAACCAAGTAAGATGTATTATAACAAGAAAACAGATTAAAAACTGGCACATCTATTCAGTAAAATGCTATTCAGCTGTTGGGGCTTATATCTAGATGTTCCCTCAAAGCCTTATGCACTCATGGGGCTTTGGGAAGTGACTGGATCACAGGTGTGTGTGTGATAATGGATCTGTGGCCGTGTGATACTGGATGAGTCCACTAATTGGTTTAGCATAGTTCTGAGTGTGGATGATGGATTGAAGAGGGAAGCCCCATGCTGGGTGTGGAAGCACCAGCCAAAGGGCTTATAGTCTGGATGGTATAAATGAGGAACAAGAAAGTCTCACTGCCTCCTGCTTGCCATGCCCATCTGCTATGCCACCCTGCCTTGGAGTCAGTCTACTACAAACTGAAACTTCTACAAACTATAAGCCAAAATAAACCTTTTCTCCTCCAAGTTGTGGGTGTGGATATTACATCTCAGCAATGAGAAAACAAGTATAAAAAGAAACAAACTGTTGATTCACACAGTGACAAGGATGAATCCTAAATGCATTGTACTAAGTGAAAGAAAATATACCTAAAAGATTACACATTGTGTGATTTCATTCAGATGGAATTCTGGTAAAAAAACAAAAAAACTATAAAGAGAATTAGTGTTGCCAAGAATAGGGAATAGGAAAATAGTTGACTACAAAGGATCCATGGGGTAACTTTAAAGGTGAAGGAAGGTATTGTTCTGGAGTGACAGTCACAGAGCTACACATTACCAAAAGTGAAACTCATTATGTGCAAACAAGAACAAAAGGAAGGGAAGGAAAGAAGAAAGGAAGGAGGGAGGGAAGAGAGAGAACAAGGAGGAGGAAGAAAAAGGAAGGAAAGAGAGAGACAAGGAAGAAAAGAAGGAAGGAAGGAAATAGCTGGATAACTCTGACAACTATGTTGGCAAAAAAATCATAAGGCTATTACACAAAAAAAATTGTATATAAACACTGTAGTTGGTAAATTCCTTTCTCATTGAAATACAGGGTAACAATTCTGAAACTGCTTTACTTGTAGACCAGGGTTGAATGAATAAATGAATCACAGTAGGTATCAGGTTTCTCACTGTCAGAAAGGAGCATGGCAGATAATCAAGAAAGAAATACTAGAATGAACTTGGTACTACTGGGTTATAGTCAGAGATACAAATATAATAAATGTTTAGCTTAATATATAAGATGGATAGAAGCAATTATAGATATGTGCTTTACAGATTAGTATTCATATATACATCTACACATACACACACCAAATAAAGAGGCACATACATTCATATATGTGTTTTGTGTATGATATACACAGATCTAGCTCTTCTAACACTAATCATTGAGAAGGCAATGGCAGCCAGTAATAATGAGCACACTCAGTGCCCAGATCTTGGGTTTCCAAACACCATTCTCCAGTAAAAGGAACAAGAGCTCATTGCAGAAATCCCTTCTAACACTTCAGGCAGGCAATATACAAGGTGAGCCTAGAATATGGTAGCAATACCAGAAAGTAAGGGAGTGCTCCAAACAGAAAAGAATGAATGTAAGTCAAAGCGACCCAGGAGACAAGTTGAAAAATTTCTTCTGGGTCAAAGCAAGGACAGTTTGAGCAATAAAATAAATAAAGAGGAACTGAGTTATAATCCAAAGTATAGATATTCATGGGTCCATACTGATAAAAAATAAATGATTAAACAAAAGAATAAATAAATAAAAGAGATAAATCTTTTTCACATAAGAATTTCAAATATGTGAAGATGTTACATCCTATAGGATGTAGAGTTTAATATCTGCTTCTCCCCAGCCAGGGTAGACTAGACTTAATGGCCTACTTCCAAAGAATAGAGTAAAAGAAGGGAAAAAATAGCTTTACAATGCTGAAACCTGGCAAATACCTCTTCAACTCAGTGATGATGGTTAACTTCACCAGAAAACTCAAATGGGTTTCATACCCCAGTATGATGTGATGAGGATACTTCAACACTGTTGTACTTCTTCCAAAAACCTATAACCACAGTATAAGCACAAGAAAAGGAACAGAAAACCCCAGACTGAGAACATTCTCCAGGATAACTGGCCAGTGCTCCTTAAGACTGCCAGAGCCATAATGAAAAACATAAGACAAGAAACTGTCATAGACTAGGCGAGATTAGAGAGATGTGACAACTAAACACAGTGTGGTATGCTGGACTGAATCCTGGAAAGAAAGAGGACATTGATGGAGACACTTGGTGAAACCCAAATAAAGTCTGGAATTTAGTTAATAGTAATATATCAATGTCAGCATCTTAGTTTTGATAAATGTACCATGGTAATATAAGATGTTAACAATATGAGAAACTGGATGAGGGAGTATGTGAGAACTCTTTGTTCTCTTTCAATTTTTCCATAAGCAAAAAAAGGTATTCTGAAATGAAAAGTTTCTTTAAAATATCCCAAAAGAAATTTTTGTAAAAGTTGACAAGATAATTTCAAAATTTATATAAAATTCAGTGGACCAAGAAGAGTCAAGACTATATTCAAGAAAATCAGAGTTGGATGATTTAGGTTATAAGATATCAAAATATCATAAATCTATAGCTATTAATACATTATGACATTAATGTTAGAATATAACAGAACAATAAAGTATAATATAAAATCCAGAAACAAATCTGTGTACATAGAACTTTGATCTATCACAATTCAGAAATATAAAAGTATTCTTTTTAATAAGGAGTCCTGGGCAATTGGATATTCATATCAAAAAATGAACCCTGACTCTCTGACACCATATACCAAGAGCTCAATTCTAGATGGAATGTGGAAATCTGTGAAAGGGGAGGGGAGGTCCCAGAAGAGAATATAGTAGTGTGTCTTAGTGAGCTGATGTAGGCACCAATTTATTGAACTATTACACAAAAATGCACTAATCATTAATTTAAAAATAAATCACAAATTAGACCATAAATCAGTAAGAAAAATATAGATAACTTTTCTTAAAATTTCATATGGTAGAATACCAAAAAGCCAATAATCCCATGTGAATATTTGCTTAACTTTTATTAATCAAGTGAAAATTTGATCTACAATAAGGTATCCCTACACACTCAGCCCAAAAGTTTAAATTGAGAAGATGTGAATGATAATGTGGTAACTGAATAAGACCCTCACACACATTTCAAAGATAGATAAAATTGATATAAGTATTAACAATAAAGCTCCTAGTTACCCTGGAAGGGAACTTTATTCTAGGCTGTTGGCAATGTTTGCTTCACCTGAGTGATAGTTACGCAAATGTGATCAATTTGGTAGAATTCACCAAACTATTTACAATTTTTGTATTTTCCTGTTGTGTATTTATACTTCCGGTTAAAAGTTAAGTTTAAAAAAAAAAGAATTGCAGGCCAGGAATTTAGCCCTGTGGCACCACGTCTGCCTCACAAGCACAAGGTCCAGAGTTTGATCCCCAGTACCAAAAAGAAAAAAAAGAAGACGACTTGAATGGACCTTCATCTGAAGCACATGGAGAGGAGATACAGTAATTCTGGAAAGAAATGCTATCTTTACATCTAATATTCATAAAGCAAGTGAAATGTGCTTCTACTTCAGCTCAGCAAACACTCATGATAAGCTATGAGATAACACCATTATAATTAGTGCTGTTAAGAGAACCACAAGAAGACAGAGACTATCCTGTCTTCCACCTTCCTATACTACCCAGCCCTTCAAATGTTATTTCCTGGCCTTCAAATAAATAAACTTAAAAGTAGGTATTCTTATAAGGAAATATGTATTCCCCATTTCTACTTTACCTCACAAGACAAAAAAGTATGGATAACACTAACAGATTCTCTCCAACATCCCACAGAAAAAGGAGGGACTTAGATGAATTCCAGGGGGGACAACTAGTATTGTGTATCATCTACCACTTGTATCTGTCTCTCAAAGTTTGGAACTTAAAACAGAGAAAGAAACTAACATCCTCCTCCCCTCCCCAACATGTATCATTACAGGTAATTCACAGATAAGGAGAACTAGATTCAGAGAAGTCTCTCCTACTCCCAGTGCCATATGTCATAGGACCTATACCTACCCTGCTCCAGGCTCTTTGCAAAGAAGCATGCCATTTCCAAGACAAATAATAGACAGTAAATGATGAGAAGAGGTTAATTCCAGCTGGTAAGATTTGGGAAGGCTTGTTGGAAGAGATTGGTTACCTGAGTTTTAAAAAATAAGCATGTCTTGAGGAATCATGATAAGCAGTGACCTTTTTTTCCCATCTAGACAAATAGCCTCCCTTTTCTTTAAAACCACACAGCTTTCTAAATTTGTCTGTGGGTGAGGACATCTGTTTATGTGGAAAAATGCAAAATGAAGCATTCATTTACCCAGTTCTGGCCTAACGGGGTAGAACCCAATGGTAGGCATCATGGTGGTTTGGCAATGTGTTCAACCTAGGCTCCAGGTGGCCTTCTTTCTCTCCCTCAGCAACCCACAAATAGAAAATAACTAGAAGGTTATTGTTCTCTCACTGTGCAAAGCTCTCTGCCTTACATGAGAATATTATCCGGCAGCCTTTAAGTAGGTCATTCAATTCCATGTCTTAGTTCTTTGTCTAACTCCCTTGTATTCCAGTGTGCAAAGCATAAGATAAGATTTACTTTGGAAAGGAGCATATGGTTATTCATTCATCTTCTCAGCAAATATTTCTCGAGCATCTTGGGCTCTGTACTGTGAGCTGTGAAGATCAGTGAGATATTTGTCTCTGCTCTCCAGGAACTCTAATCTCTTCCACATCCTCATTTTTAATTCATTTGCTAATTATTCCTAAAACCAAGCCTCATCTTCACACATGAACTCAGGATTCCTAAACTCCACTTAAAATCTCTTCCTGAGTGCACAACAGGTGCCTCAAACCCACTAAGTCCAAAATTAAAATCTTCATCTCATTTCCTAAACCTTGTACAAATATCTATCCAAACATCCTACCTAGAAAGAGTGCCTCACTGTTCTATCTGCAACTGCTCACTCACCAAGCTGTTCCTTTCCAAATATTTATCTAATTCATTCTTATTCCACAGTCCTCAAAAGAGCTCTGTGGATTCCCTGAGTCCTTGAGTCCCTGGCCCTGGCCCTACAACGTTGCAGTGACCATCTACACCTATGCTCTCATAGTCCATTTGTCCCACAGAATCTACTTCAAAACACAAATATGTCTCTCCCATCTTAAAGCACATCAACGCCTCCCTAACATGACATAGTAAAGAACAAGACCTTTATACAATATTTAAAGTCCCTCATGATCTGGCTGCTACAGAGCAAGTAATATTTAGTGAGCTGCTTTCTGTGCATTTCTTCAGCCTCCTTCCCCACTTCTCATTCTAGTGAAGTGCTCGTAACTTTGTATGCTGTTATCTGTCTCCATACCTTTGTTTATTCTCTTCCTTGTCTTTTTCTTTGCCTTTATTTTTATTCTAATTTTTATTATTGGAAAGGCTCAGCTTATTCTAGGCCTCCTTCTTCTCAATTTGTAGAACAAACTTCACCTTGACCCTAACGTATTACATTAACATCATCTGTTTATATTTGAATTCCAGGAGTATCAGAACTCTGTTTTAACTAATATTTTTATCTCCAGCACCCATAATTTGCTTAGGTTATTTGTGATGAAGAAAAAACACTGAAAACTTTTGATGTAACCATAGATGGCATGTAGCAGCACCCCTTCTCACTGGAATACATTCTAAGGCAATGGATAGGAGGTACCAATACCTCAAATAGTACCAATCCCTATGTATTTGTTATGGCTTGTATCTAGATAAACCCCCAAAGCCTCATGTAGTCATAGGTGGAGCTTTTTGGAGGTAAGTGTGAGTGGCACCCATCAATTGACTTATAGCCTAGATAGAACATAACAGGACAGAAAGAAACTACTGAGGCCTCTACCGTTTCTGCTGCAGCTTCTCTAGCTGCTGCTGCTGCTGCTGCTGCTGCTGCTGCTGCTGCTGCTGCTGCTGCTTATTGCTTTGCTATCTCCTGCCTGCTTTCCATGGACTGTTTCTCCTCTTTGATGCCCCTCTGCCATGTCACCCTACCTTGGAGCCAGCTGACTATGGATTGAAGCCTCTACAAGCTGTGAGCTGAAATAAACTTTTCCTCCTTTAACTTTGGGTGTTGAGTATTTTGTCTCAGCAATAAGAAAAACAACTAAGATAGTATTCTATATTTTTCTATATGTATATACTTATGATAGTTTACAAATTAGGCACAGTACGAGATTAGCAACAGCTAACAATAAAATAGAACAACTGTCATAATTTACTGCAATAAAAGTTATATGAATTCAACTTCTTTCACTCTCTCAAAATATAATTTTTGTTTTCATTCTTGAGAAGGGGTACATCCTTCCACCTGTACACTACACTGACTTTGTCATAAACCTTACAGCATTGCCACTTAGTACCAGAGTTCATTTGTCATTACATGTTTTATGCCCTGGAGTCTCCGTGAACTTTTATAAGCACAGGTTCTATTGGTTTCAATTGATGATTTCTGTGGATGGTGTCCTTTCTCCCTAGTCAACTTCTTCAACTCTGCAGGAAAAATGGCAGCATCAACTTCATCAGTAGATGCTGCCTATCAGCAATTTTTGTATTTTTCCATGCAAACTTATTCCCCAAATTGTGTGACCATCCCTTACTTGCCCCAAATGGCTTGGTGTCACTCATTTTAAGGGTTCCCTTGTTTAAATTTTCATATAGGCTTGATGCTTTCTGGCACCACACATTGCCATCCATTGGAACATGTTTCAGTTCATGCCTTCTACCCATAAATTTAATGTCTTCCATCTTAACTAAGCACTTATCAAGCTCTGTGGCCATAACTGATGTAGTTACCAGTGTGACAACAAAACCAGGACAAATTTCATTTTCCTTTCTCACTATTTCAGATAAAAGTTTTATTCTTACTGTACATTTCACCAACTCCAGCATACTACTTTCTTTCCTTCCTCATTGAGAAGGAAGTACTTTACAGCAGCTCTTTGACATAAAGTGACAGTATTACTAGTTTTTGAGGCCATTATTAAGTTAAAAATGGTTGCTTGAGCACAAGCACTACAACATTGTGAAAGTCAGACTGCTAACGGAGTCAAACACTGAATGACTAACAGGCAGGTGGTGTATATAGCATGGATACACTGGATAAAAATATGACTCATGTCCCAGGTGAGACAAAGTGGGGTAGGGTACTGCATGATTTTTTTGTGCTATTCAGAAAAATTTAAAACTATGAATTGTTTGAGGTTTTTCCTGGAATTTTCTACGCAACATTTTCAGACTACAATTAACTTCAGGTAAAAACTGCAGAAAGCAGAACAGCAGAAGAGGAGGGACCACTCCAATAAATATCAATAAAAATGATCCAACTATGGTTATGAGTAACTGTTAAAACTATAAGAAATTATAAGAAAAAGAGGCCAGACCCAAAACACTGTATACTGTATCATTCCATTAACAAGACTTTTCAGAAAAGGGAAAAACCACATGGGTAGAAAGAAGATTATTATTTGCCAAGGTCTTGGAGTAGAGGAAAGTGAATAACTCCAAAGGGGATTGAGGGGAGTTTGGTGGATGATTCAATTGTTCCATATCTTGAATGTAGTAACAATTATATAAATGTGTATGTCTGATTAAAATGTATCAAAGAAAGCACTTTAAAAGAGAGAAATTTATTATATATAAATTATACCCCAGAAAATGCTATAATAGAGAAAAAAGCAATATATTTGGGGGGACTTAAAAGAAAAGACAAAAAACTATGATTTGAGAAATCAGAGAAGTCCTCACAAAGGAAAACAAATAGCTTTTGAATAGTTGGAAAATGGGAGGTAAGATACTGTGTGCTGTTATTGAAAATATCACCATTTGGTTGGGGAACCATTATATTAATACCTTTATTCACTTGATTTCCTTGTGATAAGTTCAAAACATAGTCCCACCCCATGCACATATATACTTACTAACTACAATTAACTGATGTTTCCGGATTCTTTTCTTGGCTTTGAATCTTGATGAGGTAAGTGCTGGTTAGTTTCCAAACCAATGTTCTTAGATCATTTTCTAAACTTCTCAGTAAACAGAAGAATACCCAGGCAAGTCATAGTTTCAACACAGATCTTATTAACTGATTAAAGAGATGCCTTAAAATAAAGAAGTAGAGTATAAATTTTCTTTAGTTTTACAGAGAACAATCTGTGCAAGGCACAGCTAAATACACCACAGATGGCCCCAAACTATGACTCTTTCATTTAGAAAGTTGAATGCCTCAGAAGAACTACATCAGGGAAGAATTAAAATCCTGGGACACAAAATTTAAACAAAGCATTTTATGAGAGTAATACTGCCTAGGCAACCAAAAGTCTTATTATACTGGATGATATTTTCTAAAGGGAACACAAGGGTGAAAAAATGCCTGATTGCTCTTAGGATCTTCCAAAAACCTTAAAGGAACAAAATATTGTAATAAGTGCTGCTTGGCCCAGGAGTCATTCTTTCTTAGGAACCAGCAATGTGTTCTACGCTGATCAGATTAAATCTAAACTCTTAACCCCAGAATTTGTGGCGTCCCTTCAGTGACCCCTATAGTATATCTAACATGATTGCTGTCTAGTGAGTTATACTCATAGGCACCATTGGGCACCAGGAAATGGATGAATCCCTGCTCCCGCTCTTGGATCAGGTTTCTCCAAGACCTGCTCATGTGAGTATGAAGTAGCCCAGTTGTAAACCCACAGAGGCCCCTATTATGAACTTGTTGAGATGACTCCAGCGGGTGCTGGTGATGCCACCATATGGTTCCTATTTTAAATCAGACAATCTAAACAAAACCTAGGATTGGTGAAAATGTGTCCAGCGATTTCAATATAAAATAAGAGTGAAGTTTTTAATTTTAGCTATGTAGATCATTCCTCAGATTAACCCCCGTTCACTACCTAATAGAATTTTTTTCACTCCTACCTCTACATTATTTACTACAACCCTTCTGTCATATCTTCATATGCTTATCTTATGTTGTGATACGGATTATTTTAAAATTGTAAAATTGTAAACAAAACTGATAATGTTTTAAGAAGCATTCAATTTTCTTATATTACTATTAAAAATAGGTAAGAACTGTTTCATTATTTGATGTTAAAATATAAAAGTTGAAATTTGTTACTGAAATGTTTAAAAGTAGCTATTACTTACATAAGTATAGACTTCATAACAATGCCACAAAGAAAAAAAAAGAATTACTAAAAGTCTGATCAATACAGCCAAAGTGAGAAAAGAACCAAAGGGAAGAGAGCATGCAGACATAATTAAGATGTCAGAAGTGAACCCACGTATATCAGTTACCCTGAGAAAAGTGAATGAGTTAAACTCCTCTATAAAGTCAAATTCTCTCTCCTCTCTCTCTCCCTCTCTCTCTTTCTCTCTCTCTCTCATTTAGACAAATACAAAACAAACCACAATCACATGGCATTTACAAGAGACACTCAAGATATACCATTACAGTTACAAATTCCCTATGAGGAATGTGATCATTATGTATATCAAAATTGTACCAATAAAATTTTAAAATAAAAGAAAGAAATACCCATATTAATACCAGAGTGAGCAGACTTCAAGTTAGAAGTATTAAATGAAGAAAAGAATTATTTTATGCCAATTAAAGGAATAGTTTACATTGAAGATGTTACAGAACTAAATGCTGATGGGAATGAAAATGTTCACATGGAGACATGTAATGCAGGGCATATCACAAAGAGATATCTACAAAAATCCTTGCATGACAGCAGAAAAGATAGCCTTCCCATCTGAGCTGCAAACCTCAACAGACACAACTAAAATAAAACATAAGGCAATGAGAGACCTCTAAAAATACATAACTCCCCCAAAACTAACCCCACAAATATTAAAGTTGATGTAATTCCAGACAAAAATAACCTAAACTAATCAATGACTTCAAAGAAGATACAAATAAGCAGCTGAATGAATTAAAGAAGATAATGAAGATATGAAAGATCACTTTAATAAGGTGGGAGAAGTTCTGAAAAAAGAAGCAAGCAGAAAATCTGGAAATGAAAACCTAAAAAGTATCAAACGAAAACACTCAGTTGAAGGTGTAGGAAGGAGTTGATGACAAGGTGGAAGTGCTAGAACACTCACACAAGGTTAAAGGAAAAATAATAAGTACTAAATGGTCTATGCAAGCATCCTTGAACAAATATGACAGAAGTAATTTAAGGCTATTAAGCATAGAAGAAGGCACTGAAAAGCAGGCTAACATCTTCAAAAATCTATTCACTGAAATTATAGCAAAAACCTTCCCCATACTAGAAATTAAGATGGATATGCAGGTCAAGAAGGCATTTAGAATTCCATATAGACACAACCACTGAAAAGAATTTCCCCACAACACATCATAGTCAAAATGCCAGAAATTCAAAACAAAGAAACAATATTAAAAGCTGTTAGAGGCTCCCAAACCACCTATAAAGGAAAATCCACCAGAAAAATGGCAGATTTATCAACAGAAGCTTTAAAGATCAAGAAGGTCTGGAATAAAGTCTTTCAAACCCTGAAAGAAAATAACTGCCAACCTATATTACTGTACCCTGCAAAGCTATCCTTCAAAACTGAACAAAAGATACCTTTTGTGATAAGTATCAACTATAGAAATTCATGACCACCAATCCAGCACTGCAGAAAATACTTAGGAAATCCTAAATAGGAACCAAGAAGATGACAACTACAAGACAAGGAGAAAGAGTAAACTCACTTAGAGAGAAGATAAAAAAAACAATAGAAAGAAATCAAACTTCAAAACAGCAAAATGACAGGAATTTAATACACCATTTAATAATAATGTAAATCCTCTCAACTATCCAATTAAAAGACACAGATTAGCAGACTTGATCAATAAACAAGACTCACTTGTATGTTGTCTGGAAGAAACACACCTCATCTGCCAAGCACAGACAAAGTGAAAGAATGGAAAATGATACTTCAATAAGCTAGATTCCAGACATAAGCAAGAGTAGCTGTATTCATATCTACCATGGTAGAATTCAAACCAAAACTGGTCAGAAGAAACAAAGAAGGCCACTATATAATGATAAAGGGAGACTTCACTGAAAGATAACAATCATAAATATATATGTTCCAAACATCAGCACATCCAACTTCATAGAACAAATATTACTGGACATTAAAGGACAGATAAATACCAAAACAATCAGAGTGGAAAACTCAAACACTCCACTATCATAAATAGGTAGGTCAACTAAGTGAAAAAAAACCCAAAAATCAGAGTTAAACTACACTATAGATCTGTTATTGTTTAGGTTTAAAATGTCCATCAAAAGTCTCATGTGTTTGAAAGGTGATTGTACAAGGGGGACATTAATCAGTGGCTTGATCCATTGATGAGTTCCTGCCTAAGTGTGCTGTTAGGAAATGGAGCCTAGTTGGAAAAAGTATGTCAATGGGAGCATGCCTTTGAAGAGTATATCCCCCTCCCAACTTCTCTGCTTCCAGAATGCCATGGTTGACCACCTTTTCCTCTACCATGCCCTTCTGCCATTCTTCTTCTGTCTTGGAGCCATATGACCGTGGACTGAAACTGTGAGCCAAAATAAATTTCTCTTCCTTTAAATTGAGGGGATTGTGTATTTTGCTTCAGCAACAGGAAAGTGACTAAGATAAGATCAACTGGACTTAGCTGATATATATGTTTCATCCAACATCAGCAGAATACATTTTCTTTTCAACATCCCACAGAACCTTCTCCAACACAGACCATATTTTAGGCCAAAAGTAAGTCCCAATAAATAGCAAAAAAAATTCAAATATTCTCATTCATCCTATCAGATAACAATAGAATGAAATAGAAATCATTAGCAACAGAAACTAAACAAACATATAGAGATTGAATAATATACTCTTAACAATCAATGGGTCACTGAAGAAATCAAGGGAGAAATTTTTAAATTCCTAGAATCACATGATATTAGAAATACTACATATCAAAATCTTGGTTCTGCTGCCTGCCTTGCAAGTGCAAGGTCCTGAGCTCAATCCCCAGTACAAAAAAAAAAAACAAAAAAAAAAACAATGGGACACGATGAAACCAGTTCTAAAAGGAAAGTTTATAACTCTGAGTGCCAACATTAGAAAGACAGAGCAAGCCCAAATAAATAATCTAATGATGGATCTCAAGGTCCTAGAAAAGCAAAAACAAACAAAACCAAAACAAGTAGAAGGAAAGAAATAATAAATGTCACAGTGGAAATTATTGAAATTGACACTAAGGAAACAATACAATGGATTGGTAAGAGTTTGTTCTGTGAAATGATAAACAAGATTGACAAACCCCTAGACAAACACACAAAAAGAGAAAAGGCTCAACTTAATAAAAATAAGAGACAAAAAGATGAAATTACAACAGACAGCACTGAAATCCATATTGCAACAAATCAGAGAATCTAGTAGATAAATTCCTAGACATTTATGACCTACCCAAATTGAGCCAAGAATATACAAAATCGAAACAGATCACCAACAAGCAATGAGATTGATGTTTAAAATTTTTTCAAGTAGGAAAAGCCTAGGATCAGATAGATTTACAGGTGAATTCTATCAGATCTTAAGAGAAGAATGAATTCCAGTGCTCGTCAAACTCCCAAATTCATCCCATGAAGCCAGTATTACATTGATATTGAAACCAGATAAAGACTCATTAAAAAAGTAAAATTGCAGACCAGTATCTTTAATGGTCATAGATGTAAAATTTCTCAATAAAATTTATACTAACAGAATTCAACATCACATTAAGACAATAAAACATTATTACCAAGTTATTTCTATCCCAGGAATCCAAGGATGGTTCAACATACATAAATCAATAAATGTAATACAACACATAAGTGGAATAAAAGATTTTTTAAATCACACAATCATCTTCAAGAGATGCTGAAAAAATCTTTTAACAAAACCCAACACCCTTAGGGCTGGGGATTTAGCTCAGTGGTTCCACCACCTGCCTCACAAGCATAAGGACCCAAGTTCGATCCCCAGTACCAAAAAAAAAAAAGAAAGAAAGAAAGAAAACCCAACACCCTTCATAATAAAAGTCTCAGTTTTTAAAAAAATTGCACAACTAAACAAGGAGATTAAAGACATCTAATATGAAAATTTAAAAATTGAAAAAATAAATTGAAAAACATTAGAAAGGGAAAGACATCCCTTGTTCTGGGGTTGGAAGAATTAATATTGTTAAAATTGCCATACTACCAAAGGCAATCTATAGATTCAATGTGATCCTTATTAAATAACAAAAACATTCTTCACAGAACTAAAAAAAGCAATCCAGAATTTTATTTGAAATCAGAAAAGACCCAAAGCAACTGTGAACAAAAAAAGCAATGCTGGAGACATCACTATACCAGACTCCAAGCTATATTATAAAGCCATAGTAACAAAAACAACACAATATTAGCACAAAAACAGAAATGCAGACCAAAGGAATAGAAGACAATGAAATCAACCCAAGCACCCACAACCATCTGATTTTTCACAAAGGGGTCAAAAATATAAGCTGGAGAAAAGATACCTCTTTAACAAATACAGATAGGGAAACTGGATATCCACATGCAGAAAATTGAGACTAGATATCTCTCTTGGACCTTGTACTAAAATCAAGTTAAAATCAATCAAGGACCTAACTATAAAGCAAAAACTTTAAAATCTCTGTAAGACAGTGTAGTGTAAATACTTGAAGCCATAAGCTCAGGCAGACTTCCTGAACAGGACTCCAAAAGCAAAGGAAATACTATCAAGAATCAATAAAAGGAACTACTGTACATCAAACTGAAAAGTTTCTGCATGGCAAAGGAAGCAACAGAGTGGAAATAAAACCCACTAAATGAGAGAAATTCTATACAAGCTACCCTTCTAATATAGGATTAATATCTAGAATATATAAAAAAACT
Source organism: Heterocephalus glaber (assembly GCF_000247695.1). Next base: position 9,790,045 of record NW_004624816.1, read on the forward strand.
TTTAAAAACTAATCCCTGTAAAACAATGAATCCAATAAAAAATAAAATGGGCAAAAGAACTGAATAGGTGCTTCTCAAAGAAGGTCAAATGGCCCAAATTTATATGAAAAAGTTTAACATCTCTCACCAACAAAGAAATGCAAATTAAAACTGCACTGAGATTCCATCCATCAGAGTGGCTTTCATCAAAAATACAAAAAAACAATGAATACTGGCAAGAATGCTGGGTAGGGAGAGGGATTCCTACATTGTCAGTGAGAATGTAAACTAGTACAACCACTTCGTAAATCAGTATGGATATTTCTCAGAACGCTAAACTAGAAATACCATTTGATCTAGCTATAACACTCTTAGGCATATTGTCAAAAGAATTAAGGACTGCATAATACAGGATGCATGTTTGTAGCAGTGCAACTCACAATAGCTAAGCTGTTAAAACATCAATGGATGAATTGATAAAGACAAATGTGCTGGGGCCAGAGATTTAGCTCAGTGGTTCTGGTGCCTGCCTCACAAGCGCAAGGTACTGAGTTCAATCCCTGGTACCAAAAAGAAAAATGTGCTACATATACACAGTGGAATGTTACTTAGCCATGAAGAATGAAATCACACCATTTGCAGGAAAATGGATGGAAACAGAAACCACCATGTTCAGTGAGATTGGCCAGACTCAGAAAGTTAAATATCAAATGCTTTCAGAAAGTTAAATATCACATGAGAAACCTAAAAATATATAAATTTATACATAAATTATTAAAATAAAGGAGAGAAAACAGGAAACAAGAAGATAGACTATTGGAGATGAGAAAGGAGGAAAGTAGGGGATGAAGGGAGGCAGGTGAGTGAAATTAAGATATATTAATCATACCAATTTCCCAAAATAAATCACATTATCATATAATGTTACTATGGACTAATAAAATAATTAAAAAGAAAAACTTTGAAAATTTCAATAGCTACATAAATTGGCCTCATTATGTGACTTTGTTAAAAAAAAGTTTTAAAATGTTTTATCATTGAGTAAATATGGCATTGTTTCTCTGGTGTGAGAAACCAAAAATTTAGATTAAGCCAAAAATGTATAATAGATATTGTGAAATAGAAATAAAATGTTCAGGGCCACTGAAACGCAGCCAGTCCCAGCACCCACAAGGAAGCTCCCCGCCTCCATCCGAGGCTCCTAGGGCAGAGAAATTCAGCCAATCCCAGCACCTGGAAGGAAGCTCCCTCACCGCCATCCCAGGCTCCGAGGGCAGAGAAGCTCAGGCAGTCCCACCACCTGGAAGGAAGCTCCCCACCTCCATCCCAGGCTCCGAGGGCAGAGAAGCTCAGCCATTCCCAGCACCTGGAAGGAAGCACCCTGCCTGATCCCAGGCTCCAAGGGCAGAGAAGTGCAGCCAGTCCCAGCACCTGGAAGGAAGCTCCCCCGTTGTGATCCCAAGCTCCTAGAGCAGAGAAGGTGAGCCAATCTCAGCACCTGGAAGAAAGCTCCCCACCTCCATCCCAGGCTCCTAGGGCAGAGAAGCTCACCCAGTCCCAGCACCTGGAAGGAAGCGCCCCTGCTGCCATCACAAGCTCCTAGGGCAGACAGGGTGAGCCTCGTGGGCACCAGAAGCAACCCCCCACCGCCCCGTGGAAATGAGAAGACACATAAACAAGCCTCAAAAACAGAATTCCAGATCACGAACAGCAACCCCAAAGGGAAACAAGATGGAACAATCTGATACTCAACCACCTGGATTCTCTGAACTGGCAACAAAAGAGGATCTGGGAAAAATGAAATCAGAAATAATTACTCAGATAA
>NW_004624816.1:9807977-9819141 GCF_000247695.1 Heterocephalus glaber
TAAATAAATATAAATGAACAAAGTGTTTTATTCAAAAGCTAAAAACTTAAATTATATATCAAATCTTTGATCTCTCGCATTGGCAAATATGGAAAAGAATTAAAGTACCTATTATTGGAAACTATAAAAGTACTATTTGTGAACATATAATTAGGTACAACTATACTGTATTATAATTTGCCAATGAGCATCAAAATCCCTAGCAATCCACTGTTATAAATTTACTCTAATGTTGTATTTGCTTAGAGATATAGCTTAGTATTTAAACCATAAAGCCTACACCTATAAAGAGTTAAATGCTTAACAGGAGAAAAAAGCTAATGCCAAGAACAAAAGAATAAGGCAACACTGTTCAATGATTCAGGGACCTATTATTATAGTTGTTAATGTACCATGGTTATACTCACATTCCTCATGGAGCCAGGACTACAGAGGGAAAGTTTTTGTTGTTTGTACCCATAAGATTTTTTTTTACATAAAAATCCAACTTTATTGAACACAGAAATAGATGGATTTTCAAATTAATTATTTTTGCTTTATGGTTATTAGTATCTCATCCATGGTAGAACTTACTAACTGCTACTATATGAAGATGCTTGTCTATTCTTAATTCTATATTCATAAAAAATATATTTAAATCTAGAGGGAAACATTTGTGATTGGCTTATTGGTGCATGGTAATCCCTGGTATCTGCACTGCTCAAACTAGTAATAGGGGATCATCCATGCTACAGCAAATTTGAAACCCAGGCACAAATTTGAATTTTATACAAAAATTCAGTTTTACTCTTATTCTTACATTAGTGGGACCTGACATCTGTAACTTACAGGCAAGCAAATACCTTGGTTTTCTACCTCCTACCTGAACAAAAACAAACATAATGTATTGTTTTCTTTAGACAAGACTTGGGGGGTTTTTTGGGTTTTTTGGTTTTTTTCACCAGGGATCAAACTTGGATCCTTGCACTTGTGAGACAAGCAGCAGAACCACTGAGCTAAATCCCCAGCCCCAAGACTTGGTTTTTATATTTCAATGAGAATACCATATAACCCTTCCTTAAATAAAATAACCAGGGTAAAATGAAACCATCTTTGGAGGAAATGTTTAATATGCACATCTTATTTAAATAAATCCTCCAATAAGAAATGGAGAATTCATTGCCTTTACTTTGAAGGCTTTGTAGTTCTCAGTCAAATTTATATGTGCAGCTCGCCAACATTCCCTTATTGGAAATAGCAGTATTTCCATATAATAGTTCTCCAAAAGGACTTAAATGTCTCAAAATTCTGTGTCTCCTTTGGCTGCTTCTCTCTGGATTCCACCCAGGCTTTATTAATGGTTTGCTTCATATCATCATCTCCATTTTCATAAATTTTCTTTAGAACATTCATTAATCCCTCACTAGGATCTGTTTCAGCATCGTAGGATGGCTTGTCCTTTTCTTTGCATTCTTTTTCAACCTGAGTCAAGTATTCCCATCGTGTGTTTTCTGCTTTCTTTCTACATAGATAAGAACTGTATCAGTCTTGATTTTTTTGAACTGCCTTCCACTGAGATGGGTTTTAAGAGATTGTTCACAATCCTAGAGTAACTCTTCCCATTTAGATTCTTTACCAAAAGATCAAATGACCCCTCTGTGAAATGCACCTGCACATTCTCAGCAGGAACTTGATGAACTCCAGTTAAGTTAATATAGATTTTCACAAACTTATCTGACTGATCCATCCATAATCACTGATTTTCACAGTATATCCTGTTGTGACGGGAGCAACCACAGCAGCTGGGTTTTCATTGCCAAGAAATTCTGGTTTCTTTTGTGATTTTTGTTGCACCTTATTCTTTATTTCTGTTTTGATCTTGGATTTTTCAGCTGTCAGGGCATCTCGTACTCTCTTCCTAGTGGCCTTTTCCAACAACATCTTTACCTCTTCTAGATCATTCTGCAACTAGTTATGTTAAAATGAGAAAGGATGATCTTGGTAACAGTGGAATGTTCCTGGAGATAAGTTTCTCATTAAGTTTTGACATGCTGCAGACATCACGCGCCTCTGTAGACATAAGATTTTTAAGACTGACCCCTGTCCCCTGCACGCCCGACCTCAGTCACTCTAATGGTGACAGAAACAAGGGCTAGAACATTGTTCTTTTATGAAAATTCCTTCCTATCTTAAAACCAAGGCTTGTCTTAGCAAAAAAAAGTCTCCCAAAATCACATTAACCTATGGTAGGTTCCACTAAAAGTAGTACCTCACATATCACTGGGCACAAAGAGGCGCATGACATCATCTATCACTGGGCTTCCTTCTTTATCCTCATCCAAGATAACTCCAGCGTCAGCCGTTGACACAGCTCTCCAGTGGAATCTCACAAGACCCCAATTTCTATTTCTTTATGCCTTCCCCTGGAAACCCCATGCCTCCAACAGACAGTCTACTCTTCTTATTTCCAATCCTGCTCTCTAGATACTTCTTATTAAACTCACACTACTGTGAGCATAATGAAGTTATCTTATAGACTGCTTTGTGACAGTGGTCAAAGTGATTACTGGCCTTTAAGGAAAGAATGGAAATATTCTTAGGTGCCTGAAAACCTAAAACATAGAACATGGAGTAATGTCATGCCAGTTACATGCAGTTATAGGAAATCTTTTTTGTTTTTGTTTCTTTTATTTTTTTTTTTTGGAACCAGGGATCCAACTTGGGACCTTCCGTTTGCTAGGCAGGCAGCAGAACAACTGAGCTAAATCCCCAGCCCATGGAAATCACTGAAATCTTCAAGCATTATAACTTCACAGCAGAAACTGAATCAATAGCTCAACAGACAGGTGGATGGGTGGATAGATAGATGAATTCTATAAAAGAAAATAAATTTGATCTCATTATTCATGTTTTTTTCTCAAATTTTCCAGCATGTTTCTATTACCTTCCTAAAGTGGAACTGTGATTAAATACACAAGATAATTTTAGATGAACTTTCAAAATTGTATAAAGTGTGTTCTGGCTTATTTATAGAGTTCTGTTTAAGGATATAAGCAGAGGCCTGAAAGAGTCCATTGCATTAAGAAATACTCATTTATATCTAGTGAAACTCTTTTTTTTTACTTTGGTATTACTTAATTGTGCTTCTCTTTCAGCTCCACCAATGGGCTGTTTAGCTCTCTCAAGCCATCTTCCTTTCATCTGCTGCAAGACCTTGAGTTAACTGAAGTATTGCAAAGGATATTGTAGGCATAAAATTCTAGTCATTCATAATAAGGCATACATTTATTTTGAAAGATCACAAGTTTGAGCCAAACCTGGGCAACTAGTAACTAAAGGAGATCCAGCATCAATATTAAAAAAAAAATTTTAAAGGGCTGGAGATGTAACTCAGTGTGAAAGCCCGGGGTTCAAGCCCCAACACCACCAGAAAAAAAAACAAAACTTATAAACACTTTATGTTTGGGGCCATACACTAAAGGGACCACAAACGGGCTTGTTCTCACCCACTTGTGTGGAGATGTACATTCTGGAGAAAGACTGAAAAACCAGCAGAGCTAATAATGTGAAGGAAGTGATCTACTCACACTGGAGGCAGAAGAAAAAAAAAAAAAGACAAGTCATTGCCAGTTCCCTTCCTAAATCATCTGATAAAGGATTCCAGGTCAGGGCCGGGGATTTAACCCAGTGGTTCCAACGCCTGCCTTGCAAGTGCAAGGTCCCAAGTTCGATTCCCGGTACCCAAAAGAAAAAAAAAAGGGCTGGGGAATTAGCTCAGTGGTTCCACCGCCTGCCTCGCAAGTGCAAGGACCGGAGTTCGATCCCCGGTACCAAAAAGAAAAAAAGATTCCAGGTCAAGGAATTAAAGAGAAAGATCACCATCATAAATCCTTTCTGAAGGAAACAGATTAGAACAAAGGGAAAGAGAAGGAGGAAGGGAAGGGGAAGGAGAAAGGAATGATCCCCTCTTGCCTGCCTTTGACCAGGACTTGGTGCTGTGGGGCTTCCTAGAAGTCACTAAGCAAGTAAGATGCTGTGCAGGGACTTTGGAATTCATGAAAGAACAACTGCACAAGTACTGGTAGTGGGAAAGGCAAGCTGTTGGATAAAGATAACAGCAATGGCTGGGAGCCTTTAGGGACAAACGGGCTTTGTCATCACCCGTGGGGCACAGCCAGGTTGCCCGCTCACTAGACAGCTGCTGTGTCACAAGGCTCTCCCTGCTTCTCTTCAAAGATTGTCATATACCTCCTGTGGTCCAACCAAGCAATTCTGTGAGTTTTACAAGGAAGACATAAGATATATTTCATACTCACAAAGAATTTAAGAGTCTAATTTTCCACAGCGGAAATCTCTTAGACTTTGAATTCTACCTGATGTACCAGAAAAACTTTTTCGACGATTTGTAACTATTTTCTCTAATATTTTGTTTTTTCTCCTGCCTTCCAAGAAATTAAACACTCACCTGATCCAAAGGTTATGTTAACTTGGACCCTGAATCTTCAGATCAACACTTAGGAATTTTGCTCATCTTGCTTTTATAAAAAGTAATAGAAGGAAAACCTCAAATCTCACACAAGGCTTTTACTAGTCCCATCCTCTGTCTTTAAATCACTTATAACTACTGCTTAAGTAAGTATCTGGATGCAGAAGTTTCAAACAATGGGTCTTTTTAATTTCCAGTGTGTGTGTTCTGTGATATGAAACCCTAACATTTAAAAAGTTACCATGTATTATAATACACAACTCAGCTTTTTTATGTTTAAAACATTCCCCACATTCCAGAGTGCTAATTTGAGGCTAAAGGCCTGGAAAATGACTCCGTTAACCCTTTCATTGACTTGAGCCTATTTGATATTTCTGGTGTCTTTAACTGTATTTTCATCACTGCATCAAAATCTTTAAAAACTAAAGTGGGATAAGGAAAGAGTACTAAGAGTCAGGCACGCTGGTGAGCTGTGTTCCCAGAGGACATGGCCCACTGCTGCCTTGTGAGGCCAACCGAGAGGAGCTGGAAAGCAGGGCTTCGGGCTGGGAGCACTGCAGAAGGACACTGCTGGGACTCCTGTGGAACAGCAAACAGGATCCCTGACAGGTGACCACTCTGGCATCATCCAAGCTTCTCCTTCCTGAAGGTTATCACGATGAGAAGAACCTACATAAGTAGCTAATTTGAAGTTACTTGGTTAGATTTACTGACTTTTCTGTCCAGAGCTTAATGATGTTACCTTTCATCCTTTAAACAGCATTTTTAATTTTTAAAGTAGAGGTCATTCAAAGAAAGCATGTGGGGCCTTTTCCACTTTATGAAGCTCAAGTGGAGAGAAAAAGTCAGTAAAGCACTCAAGGGAAATTTGCTTTTAAAAGTCACTGGTTTCCTTTATAAGACTACTCTCTAAGTTAATTCCAACAACTTCTTGCGTGAAAATCATGTTATATTTGGGAGGGGGACAGGATTGCCTTTGTAAGTCTTCTTTTGAGAGAAATTTAAGTGTGCAAACATAATTCCCCCTTTTCCTCTCTCATCCCAAAGTAGATGTTTCCTCATACTACACAGGAAATCACAAAATACTCAAAACAGTTTGCATATCTTCTTGAAATCCACTGTACAAACTCCACGGGTGCTTGCTTGTACATTGTCAACCAAGGGTAAATAATACTTAAATAGTATCCACTTTCTCAGCCAGGAGGGCTATTTCACTACTAGAATCCCCTTCCAATTTGACTTAATTATGTTCTGTAATGCTATTGGCAACATTAAGTGTGCTGTAAAATTGGAATTGTATCTTAGTTCATGTTCATTAGCTCCCCCCGCCCCCCACTTGCTTTCTGAAAAGCTTTAGAAAGATTTCACACTCTTGTGGTTTAAAGAAATACTTCACTGAATACTTTTCACAGAAATACTTTTCTGGAACAATCCTAAAGCTGGGAATGCATTGGGAGCCCCTTACGTAATAATATCAGTGCTCTAACTTTTTTCAAAAGCAGCTCATTAAATCACATTTCTCTTTTATTATTAATGTCCTTTCTTGTTTATTATCCACATATATTTTAGCTAATAGACTGCTTTAACCATCTACAAGCATCAGGTTCCCTGAGATAGACTTCTTAAAAAATATAAATTTAAAACACCGGTAATGTATAAATCATATCACTGGAAAAAAATATCATAGATTGATAGTGCTGAGGTGGGTTTTCTATGGCAAAGACAGTTTAGAAGGCCCAAAGGAGCATGGAGGTTTATTCATAAATCCAAGTGGAAGTAATTGAAACAATTTAGTGGCAGTTTTAAAACAATAGCTTCTCTTGGAAGTACTGCAATTGTCTTTCATGGTAGATTCATTAGCCAGCACTACATTTTAATCACTCTTCTTCAGGGACCAGCTTTAGCCAATTAAAAATGATTTATGATTCTGGGTCTATATGGTAGTTGTTTTGGAAAGAGTTCATGTGTATGAACATTTCCATCTGACTTTGGACTGAAAATTTTCAAAATCTCCATACTCTGGTTGACAATGAGAGGTGAAAAAAATTTAAGAGCCTGATATAATCAACATAAACGTTCTGCTGAATCCTTAAACCGGAGTACATTCCTTGCTGTTAAATCTTTGGAAACACACTGCCACTCACTCCACACATTTGGGCTTCCCTGTGGGTCTGAGCTGCCCATAAGTCTCTTGTTTGTTTGATATCAAGAGTAGTGACAGACCAGCTTGAAATCTGAATTAATTGTGAGTTTTTCAGTTGATGCTTGAGTGTGGATGGATTACAATATGTTGTATATATCCTGAGTCTTAAATCTGCCCTTTAAAATGAAATAGAGAAGGAACAAATAAATTTTTTAAACTAAAAAATGTTTTGAACCAAAAATATTTTGCTCTAAAAAAAAATGAACTAGGGCCAGGGATTTAGCTCAGTGGTTTCGCCGCCTGCTGCACAAGCGCAAGGACCCGAGTTTGAACTCCGGTAACAAAAAAAAAAAGGGGAAAAAGAAAAAGAACTAAATGAATGAATGAGCTCAAAAGAATTCAGTAAAGTAACCCTTAGACTTAAGGCACCTTTTTTAAAATGAAAAAATATTGTTGTCTGAAATACTTAAATTCCCCTTTCTCATAACTCTTCATTTTCAGCCATTTGTCCTTTACTGAATTCTTCCTTTATCTCCACCTCTTCTCTGTTTCCACTGGCTAGGGCCGTATTCATCAAGTCCAGCTTGGAGCTCTGCAGTGGCCAGGGAAGCAGTCATCATCATATCACTTGTACCTTCCCCTCTACCCTGCACTTGAGAGCTACAGATCCCTTCTGGAACCTGTCGCACAGTTCCAGCATCCCCCCCCCCTCCTTGTATATCGTGTGGGAGGCCCACAGATATGTCTCTGGGCCACAAGCAGCGACAGCAGCTAAGTAGGTCAGGGCCATGTCACTGTCACTCCAACCAGGGCGGGTTCCTTTTGATCGGTTAACACGTTGACACTTCCCATTGAGAATATTGACACTTTTACTTTTATCTAGCTAATATACTGGCAAAAACAAACTCATTTAAAAAATATTACACAACCTTGAAAATATCTAAAACCAATAACCTACATACAAAATAGAGACAGAAAGCATACTGTTCAAGGCCTCCGTGGGCTAATCTTACTCTACCAATAGAGGCAGCCTCGCCGTGACAGTAGGGTGCAGCTCTAGGTCTGATTGCTCGGCCACAATCCAAGGCCCACTTGTGCTAGCATTGTGAACTTTATTTAAACTGCTACTTCTCAGAGCTGCCAAACACTTCATATGGAAAACAGGGCTGCTGATACATACCTAGATGATAAGGCTGCTGCAAGAAGTAAACAAAATTTTATGTACATGAAGGACTTAAAACAAAATCAAGGCTCAGTGATGGCCATCGTGATTTCCTTCAAGCCTTTGATTCTGTTCATCCCTAATGTGAACTCTGCTGCCAGTGAACAGCCTTGTCATTATTTCTCCAATACCCCTTAGGTTTCATTTATACTTCTTTTCCTAGGTGTGTATCTCCAAACTAGAAATACTCGCATTTTTGAAAGGTGCTGCTTTACAAGCAAGAGTGAAAGGGAAATAAGGGAGGATATTCAGGAAATACCCTTTAAAGCGTCTTATAAGTATAGTCTTATCTTTGAATTTCCTGTTTCACTGTTCACTGAAGTGTCGTATTGAGAAATTAGTGCTTTGCTGCAATGGTGAGGTGGGCTAAAGAAACAAATATAAAACTGGGAGATACTCGTATTTTTATCAGCAGAAACCCAGTTCCTTAAGAATCCCTAGGCACATGTGAAGAGACACCACCCCAAAGCTAAGTGCTTACCAAAGTCATTCTGATCTGGAAAATAATTTAGATTTTAAGAGTGAGTGCTGGTTATTGGTTTGATGAAACATTAAAGATCCCCTGGCCTCTTCCAAAGAATAAGAGATGAATTTCACTTCTGAGCCAACTTCTTCCCCTATGTGTTGATTTTCTTCATAATGTGTTTTAATATTTTGATATGCTTCCCAGGGCACTTTGAGAAGGATGGTATCTTATAAACATAAAATAATATATGTTAACAATGATATTCTGCTTATAACTACCCATTTAGTTTTCCTTACCCTTTGTAAGAGCATTCTGAATCGTGATCCTGAATTGTGATCCTTAAGAGAAGTGTAATGAACCACAGGCACGTAGGGTTACAGTAGGTGCATTTGGGAGTGGGAGAATTGTGACCTCCCTAACTACTACACTTAAATTATTTCTGTTTCAACGTGTTAATCAGTTTTACAAAACTTCAATCTCCCATTCCACACTAGCTCCTTTATTCAGATTTTAACTTTTGTACAATTTGTGGATAATCAATTATAGTTCTAAAGTTAATATTTTTTCCAGTTTTCCATTCTTTAGTAATCATGGACATACCCTATTAATGGGTCTGTCAATTCCAAAAGCTAGTACTTAAAGGGAAGGGAGAGATTGTTGCTCTGGCTCTGACAGCTGTAACAAGAGCACCATGGATTTCCTACAAATATACATCTGGCTTCTTGCCCTTGTTGTCCAGGACAAATCAATTCCAGGAAAATATGCATCGTCTTGGAATCTTGGGCTGTGTATAGAACTGGGTTGGCTTTTACTCAGCCCTTTCTATACTCAGATGAAATGTCAGGATAGGACATAATGCTCTATTTGTCCTTAGATCTTTCTTAGTGCTCCGTACAATGAAAAGATGAAAAGGGGATTATAAATCAGCTGCTACTTAGTACCAAGCATTGTGTGATCGTCTGGGGATTTAAAAGTACAAGAGCCCTTGCCCTCGAGGAAGTCACTGTTTGCTAAAGGAAACACACTCATAGACAAATGGATAAATTCACCAGGCTTGGTTACTAACTGAGCAGAACAAACTAAAGAAGACATTTACTAAATAGCCAGACATCTTATCTGAAGGAACTAGAGCATCCCCCAAACCCATGGGAAGCGCGCCCAGACACACTATACTTGGTTGCATGAATCAAGAAAAAAACCCAACATTCATAATTCTGATAAACTGAGGCAGAAAACATTCATGATTCAGGTAAACTGAGCCAGTCTTACAGACAAGCCCATCCATTTACAAGTAAACAGTCTATGATGCCCCATCCTAAAAAAAATCGAGTGAAGCAATGATGAGAAATATTCCTTGTCACTATGAAGGTATGTATAAAAAGAAAGGACTCTGACTCTGGTTAGTGAACTGTAGTGTGCATGCTGCCAACAAGGAAGACATACCACAGCGGGGGATGAGAGACTGCAACTGAGACCTTGCAGCATGCCTTAAACATCCCATATACTACAAAAATGCAAAATAAGAATCAGCCCTTGTTCCAGTTAGTTAGGATCTCTTCATACATGAAGTTAAAGTTGAGAATACTTTAAACTTCAGCTGAATTATTTAAATAGTCACATGATGATAATAACAGCATACTTATGGATGAGCATTATTAATTGTTGACAGATATTCCCAAGAGGAAAGAAAACTGCCCTGGAGGGTCACAAACATACTCACAGTTCTTACTGCTCACTTTGTGCAGGCTCTATAGATTTGCCTAAAGATGTGTAGAATTTCATGTAGCTTGACAGTTCCCAGAGGGTTCTCGTGTATATTGTTGATTCCACTCTGTATGTGATATAACATTCACTTACAATTTTCTTCCTGAACATCTTTAGAGGCTTGGAAAGACTATAAATATTTATTCTTTAAAGACAAAAACTACCCACTTTTGTTCAAAAGACCTCTCTTTGAGAAAGTCTCAAACATCTGTTCAGGAAATCTTTTAGCCAATTTGTAACCTAACACAAACTATAAAACACAAATACAAACACATAGAGAATGGTATCATCTGTAAAGGAATAGGATGTGTAGAAGATATTGGAAGCCAGAAACTGTATGTCTTGTATCAATTAGATGTTTGGTACCAAAAAACATAGCTTAATCAGTTGGACACTTTTATTTGTTTTTTCCAAACTAAAAGTTTAAAGATAGGATGGTTCCAGAGTGGATTAACTCATCAGTTTAACAACATTCTCTATCACTTCTCAGCCTTTTGGCTAAGATCAAGTGTAGTTTAACAACATTCTCAAGAACCTAAGATTTCTCAGCCTTTTTGGACTGATTTCTCCTAATGGGCTATCTTTTTCCCTCAGTCTTAGGTCCTCACGGTTACAAGCTGGCTGCAGCTGCTCCTACTTGTGCTTCTACCCATCAATGTTCAGAAAAGGAGGAAAGAATTAATCTCCTTCCTACTTTACTTCAGAACAAAATACACATTTCCAGAAGTCATTAGATAGAATTATTTTTTTCAATTACTTAAATTCTTTTATTGGTACATTTTAGGTATACAACACATTTACGTTTTTCATTGGGAACTTGTACCTTGACATGATGCATCTTGGTTCTTATTTTCCCCATTCCTAGCCCTCCCTTCACCCCTTCCACCCTTCTCTATTTACAAAGATTTTATTTCCATTTTTTCCATTTCTCAGCATTTTTACTTTCCCTTCTTTCCTTTTCCCTGCCCCTCCCACTACCCCTACCCCTTTGGACCTCTTCTTCCTATTTTGCATTATTGATTATTCATTCTAATCATTGGTACATTTTACGTATACAATACAATGACATTCATCATTGGAAATTTGCACCTTTACATAATCTCT
>NW_004624816.1:9844176-9863388 GCF_000247695.1 Heterocephalus glaber
ACCAAAAAAAAAAAAAAAAGAGAATAGGAAAAGAAATCTTGTTAAGAAGTCAGTGGGATTCTTGGGGGGGGGGGGGTTGTTTGTTTGTTTGTTTGTTTTTGGTACCGGGGATCAAAGTCAGGACCTTGTGCTTGGGAGGCAGGCAGGGAACGACTGAACTAAATCCCCAGCCCTACCATTCTCTTTCTCATTATCCAAGCTTGCATAAAGTCTCCATGGAAGAAATGAAGTAATCCATTCCTTCCAGGCTGCCAGCATAAAGAGAGTTATCCACCTCAGGTTGCTGGGAAGTTTATCTTTCTCCTTTGGGCTTGCTGCCTGGGGTTCTGTTGAGCATATGGCCAAAACCACTTCACTGTGGCTGGGATGTCATACCTAAGGTAGCCCAACATGGGAGATTTTATAGCTGATCTTTGCACATTGTTAACAAATACTGTGAAATCCAGTAACTCTGCTCCTAAACAGCTGTAAGAATTCTTTGGCTTCTAATATTTCATCCTAAATGAGGAGACTGGTTAATGAGATCCAATCCACACAGGTTCTGAAAACTTAATTTTGAAGTTATAGACCCTAATAAATATATATTAGCACCTAGTTGATTCACTGTCTATATTTTGCTTTCAACAGTTTAAATTGCATACCTTCCTCTCAGCTTGGAACCAGGTGATTTATTCTGGTAAATTAATGGTTTTTAAAACTTTTAAAACATACCATAACCTTTTTGCTTTATTTGAGATGTTCTTTGTTCACCATTAATTAGCTAATAAAACTCAACCTTTTTAATTTGCTTTTTGAATATGGTCCTATTTTCTGAAATAAATGACAAGCCACAATTAAATGTTTATAGAATAGTGTTTGATAGATATGAGATATTCTGACTTTTGTTCCCTTCCAAAACAAAATAAAAACAATAACAACCAAAATAATCCCACCACTTAACTAACTTACCTGCAAGGATATCTTAGTAACCAAAGTCTCAAATGCTGTAAGGCATATTTGGAGGATTCCTTAGCAATTCCCACTTCAGAAATATCTCTCAAGTTCTTAACAGTGGCTTGGTTTTTCAAAAATCCCTAGGCACTTCCAAACAAGTTTAATCTATAAAAATTTTTTTCCAGTGTAATGCTCTCACGTAAGGGATGAAAACAAAAAAAATCTAGCTAGATGAAATGCCTTGCCTAAAGTCAATACTGTTCAGTAACTACCACACACATTTATGATGTGCCAGGCTCTATACTAAATACTTAAAAGGATTGTTTCCTATGTACCTCAAAGCAGAGTTAGAGAAAAGTATAGTTATCTCTCTGTATTAATTTTCTATTACTGCCAACAAATTGCCACAAACTTGGTGGCTTAAAACAAATACCAATTTATCATGGCGTGGTTTCTGTGGATCAGCATTCCAGGGCATTTTCGCAGAATGTTCAGCTCAGGGCTGAAATCAGTGTCAGCTGACTATATCCAGAGTCCACCAGGGGCAAGAGATGCTTCAAAGTTTGCAAAACTGAAGACCCTATTTTCTTGCTAACTTATTAATTTAGGTAGAAACTGGGGTTCTATGGTTGGCTGGTTGATTGGTTGGTTTTGTTTGTTTGGTTGGTTGGTTGGGTTTTGGCCTCAGTACTGGGCTCCAACTACCACTGAGCTACAACCCCAGCATTTTTTATTTTGAGAGAGGGTCTTTCTGGTTGCCATGGGAGACTCAAACTTGCAGTGCTCCTGCCTTAGCCTCGCTAAGTGCTGGATTACAGGTGTACACCACTGCACCCAGCTTTCTTTTCATTTTTTAAAACCGCAAGAAACTGCAGCCCACACAAACTCTAAGTTAGAGTATCTATGAATGTGTTTGTGTCACTGGATTTTCTTTATAAATATCTACTTTTTCATGTGTAAGATACTGCTACTTCCTGTTAGCACTGCTATTGTTTAGGAGCATATTCTTATTTCTAATATCATAGAAAGTTATCTACCTCACCATTTAGTACATACTCAATTCCACACTGCTTGAAAAAACCAGAAAGGATAGATCCCAAGAGTTTATGGACATATAGGACATACATTAAATAAACAGGAGAATAAAATTATAAAAGCATTATGTAAATTAATGTAATATGTGCTTTTAAAGATGTCAAGAGAGGAAAGCAGAAGTTTCAGGATAAGGAAATATCACATATCCTGATATTTCCTTATCCTGAAACTCACTGCCTGCTCTTTACCAGCTCTCACCCACTCATCCAACTCCTGCAACTGAATCCAATTCATCTGTCAGATCTTGGGTTAGGTATTATCCCTTTCAAGAAGACTTTCTAAGTCTAGGTTAAACACCCCTCCTAAGCATCTGTACTTGCTCCAACATGGCACTTATTACACTGTATTACACCAAATATGTTTTTCAAAATTTCCAAATACTCAAACTGTAAAAAAAAAAGACGCCCAAGAAGGATTTCTGCCTTGTTCTCCACTGCATCCTCAGCATGTAGTACAGCATCTGGCATGTACTACACACAAATTAAATGCACATTAAATAACTGAGTTAAGTTGGGCCTGGAACCCAGGGGAATCTTGTGACCCAATCGGGCAGAAAGGGAGCAATCGGTTCTTTGATCAATCCAGAAACTCCTAAGACTAGAGATGGGGTTCAAAAATTTCCATTAGCTGTATTCTATTTATTGACACACTTGATTCAAATCATTTGGACAAACATTGGCACCTGCCACCTAACGGCAGAGACTGCCAGTCGATGGAGCTTGGCAGAAGTGATCTGGGACTGCAGTGCTGCTGATGAGATTATACCTCCATCTGGCCTTTATGAGAGTCATCAGTCCATTGCATTCCCTTGAGAGCATCCCTCCTTCTGAAAAGAACAGTCGCTAGTGACCTCACACCTCCTTGGTGAATAGTCAGAGCCATAGCATGGTCGGTTCCCAATCTCTAAACAATTTTTAAACTAACCCCATTGTGCCTCACAATTCTGTCACCACCAGAACCCTGACTCTCAAAGGTCATCCATCATCGCACATCATCTTC
This sequence comes from Heterocephalus glaber, assembly GCF_000247695.1. The sequence goes on from NW_004624816.1 coordinate 9,847,204, forward strand.
TACTACCAGCCAATTCCCTTTCAGCCACCCACTAGCAAGGTTGTGTCCTTCATACTATCCCAATAACTGCAGTCCCTCTGAGATCACAATTTCAAGCATCCCTCTCTGACAACCATCTTTGAACCTCCCATCTCACTTTTTCTATTAGTCTCACTCCAGTAATTCTTCAAACATATGGAGATCTCCAATCTATTACCACATTGTTCCATCTCTCACCTTTTATCTTCCTAGCTGTACCGTAAGGCCTAATATTAAGGCTCAGCATTATGTGTTGCCCTGGCAGCTGGGGACAATCTGGAGAAGCCTGAATGGCCCACATCCAAGCTCCTCTCCCACTCTCCTATGACAGTTAAGTCCTCTCACCAAAGAACATTCTATATTATGAGGACAAAGAACAGCTCCTGCTTACCCCTGAGGAGCAGGCTGTAGGTTCCTATGGGCCCGCAGAATTATGCAAATCACATCCTCCAGCAGGAACTAGGAACACTGTCACCTACTTGAAACTACAAAGTCAGCCTCCTTCAATCCAGGTTGTTTATTCTTTTCCCAGTTCAAACCCTATGCAACCTGATGTGATGTCCAGTGTTCTCCTTTCTTAGGCTATAAGTAGATGTGACTAATAAACTATTGTCAATATCGTCTATCTAGAATTTGATGTCATTTGATCAGCCATTCCCATCACCCTAGGATGGGAATTCCTTCCTCACGCAGAGGGTGAAGAGGACACACACAAAACGTCAGCCCCCATTACCCATCCTAGATTCCGTGATTCATCATTATAATCATCGCTCAAACATTTCCAACTCCCCATCTCTCACCCCACTATCACGCCCTAGAGAAAGCACATCTGCTTAACCTCGACGCATTATTCCACATCTGTAACAAAAATTCTCTATGAAGAAGTTGAAACAATCATATTCTGTGACCTGCCTTTAAAAATCATGAGCACAAGTGTTAAATGAGTATTCCACATTGCCTGCAATTGGTGATTTCCCACGGAGGTTAGTATTTCACCATCATAGCCTCCAACACCCAGCCTCCCCTGCACCCAGCTCAGCACACTCCAGCCACACTAACCTGTGAAGTAGTTGAAAGGGTTTCACCTCTAGGTCCTTCTATTGTAGTTAGGTAAGTTAATTAAACATCTTGTAGGCAGTTAGACAGGGCCTCCCTTAAGGTGCCAGCCCGTAAGGCCCCAGTCCTCAAGATTCCTGCCCTCCAGGAGCCAACACTGGCAAGGAACCAACATGAAGAACAATTGAGGCACATTCACTGGTTAGCATTATAAAAAAAAGGAGGCACTACTTCCCCTGGGGGTAGACAGCAGTGATTGATATTCTAAATGGAAAATTCCTTGTATGTGACTTATTTTCCCATTTGATCCCCATTTAATCAATATTACCTGGGTGACTGTACTTGTAATCTTATTGGTTGGTCATGGTTTTGTCCCACCTCATGCCCACTTTGTAAATTTCCATTGGGTCTTATGATTTGTCCCACTTTGTACCCACCCACCTCACCACATGGCTTTGCTGTATAAAACATCTTTGAAAAGTGGGTTGAGCGGGCAACCCACTTTCTGGTCCCCCTTCCATCTCTCTTAGACAGAAGCTTTCTTTCTCTCAAAAAATTTTTCTTCCTCTTAACCTCCATTGTTCCTATAATTCATTCTTTGATTTTAGAGAACACGAACTCGAGTTTCAGATATCTAGTAGGTTTGGGAGTTACAACTCTTCCCCCTGTATCATTTCTACATGCTATTTTCTCTACCCAGAATCTTCTCCCTCAAAATACTTGCATGACCACTGCAAGTACTAAATTGTCTCAAATGCTACCTTCTCACAGAGAGGACCTCCCCCAACTATACAAGCTGTAGGAAATCCTTGCCTACCAATTCATTTTATCACATTTTCCAATCATTATCTGAAATTATCTGTTTACTTTTCTAAATAGTCTGCTTCCATGCCATCAAAATGAAGTCTTCATGGGAGTCACATATTGATCACTATTCTAAGACTCTAAAACAATTCAAGTCATATACTGTATGTATTTATCAAATAATGGTTAGGAATCAGTCTTCACACAGAACAAAAGGGAGAGCAGAAACACTTAAGTATTTCATATCACATCATGACAATGCATTTATCTATCAGCCTGTCAATCTTATTTTTTAAATGGACTTTCTCATATTTCACTTACAAACTAAGAGAACTTCATTCAAGCAAATTGTCAGTCTAAACCATTAATCATTTGTCTTCCTAGAATTCTCAAATCTTCTAGAGCACTATACATTATTATTGGCAAAAAGCCTAAATAAGAGTTTGAATTCAGACCTTAACCAGTACCAGTAAAACTAGATATAACCTATGCCTTCCATCATGTTTATCTTACTTAATGGTGATTGACATAGTCATAAGAAGATGAAGTAAATGAAGTTGTCTAAAATAAATTAGGTTTCCTTTAAGTTCTTAGTCTTATCTCTTATCAGAAACCAATATTTTCAACTCTCTATATTTCTCATATTACCTTGAACTGGTTAACTCTCCATCTGTACCACTGTATGCCAATATATTCTGCTCAAATTCATGACATGTGATTAAGTATAAGGGAGACTTTGGGGCAGGAAATAGTAGGCAAGGCCCCCTTAATTCCATGACCATTTCATGGTGCCAAGTACTCTTTTGGGTTCTAGAGGGATTCAAAGAAGAGGAAATAACATTGTCTGCTCTTGAGGGGCTTAGCGCCCTCAGAAGCCTGGTTTGATACAGGGCATCATGGAATAAACCTTTTCACTGGGGTTACTGAGTTGACTATTGATCAACAATTTGATTCAAAAGCTATATATCTGATGATTGAAAGTTGGAACAGCTAAAGGATAAGTAGCGCTTGATGCCTATAATTTACCAACTGAAATCAACTTATCTTTTTATACTTTCTCCTAAAGAACTTCATGAGAACAATCTTTTATTTAGGTTTAGACTTTGGCTGATGCTAAAAATTGTTCTGTGGTATTTGTAGATTGTTCTAATGTTATTTTTCTACTCTGTGTTCTCCAAGAAAAAAATGATCATAATCCATTATAATTTATGTTACTACCATTTGTATTATTGGGTGTATACATCATTTGTGTTGCATATTTGCTTGATTATAATATAAATATAAACAAGTAAAATTCAATTTATTCAGTGAGATTTTGATCCAAATCTTAGTGTCCAATAATTCAAGTTCCTTTTAGATGCCAACTACCAGCAGACCAAAATTGATAGGCTCATGTCATGTCAAATTCTTCCTAAAGCTCAGTAGCTATCAGTAGCTAAAAGTATTTTGTAAGCATTCTTGAAATATTTTGTTAAAATTCTTTGGGGAGGAGAACATGAGAAGGAAGGCTTTTTACAGAATTAGACAAGGGAACAAAAATAAGACTCGGTTGCTTGGCCTCTGTGCCAGCACATCCTGAAGTTACATTGTTGTCTCAAGAATGCTTTATCCTTCACACCAACCTCAGCCAGGCCCTGGTTCAATGATTCCACAAGCCAATTTATATTGGACATATGGTTCCATCTTTGGAACATAAGGACCACAATGGCTCACCAACAATGCAGACTTTCATTCTTCAATGCTTTAATGAATTAAGGTAGAATGTAGATATTGCTTTGCCCAGTGCAGGTGTCTACTTAAACCTGGGAATATTTCTTGTTGCTTTTCCTTAGTGAAAGTACAACAGCAGTAAAGGAAACCAAGGATCAGTAAGACAACTCTTTTTCAAAAAAGAAGAACTTCTTTTACTTCTCTGTTTCTCACATATAAATCTCCGCTGCTGAGGTCCTTGGGAAGAGTTCATAAAAGTTAAGAGAATAACTAATAGGTTTTAACTTTCATGCTAAAACATTGGTGCTTGCAGCTTGAATGATGTGCTGAGAAACAGATTTACCATTGTGGGGCTGAGCACTGGACTCTCCTTGATCCACATTACCCTTGAATGGAGTCAGCATTAAATTGAAAACAGCACCTCAACCCACCAGGCAAGAGGAACCTCCGAGCCCCAGAGTCTCCCTCTCCACCTCTCCTGCTCTCCTTTCTGTGTATATATTCCCTGTTAATCTTATGGCCCAACCCAGACTGCAAGTTCTTCAGAAGTCTTGCTGACTTCGCACATTACTTCACTACAGAACCTTTATTATATATAGTGTATTGTTGCATAAGTTAGGATTTTATTAGCTAACTTATTTTCTAGCAAAACCCTAACTTTAATGAAATGGATGAGATCTTGTATTTTCTTTATACAGTGCAGGGTCCGCTACCCTGATGGCTGCACAATACATGCTTTGTAAAGAGCTGATCCTGTTACTGAAAGGTAAGTCTTGTAAAGTCAAGCTGCTGGCTAGTTGCTCTCAAAATTATCAAAATCCAGCTCATCTTAATATGATCATGGACAGAGCGACTGAGAGACAAGTTGTAATAAAAAGAATAATACAGCTTATCTTCTCAAAGAGGTTGATTTAGCCAAGTAAAGATAAAGCAGAGTAATCTCACTTTGAAGTTAAGGCCACATTTTGCACTGACGTCAAAGGCTTTGCTTATAGGTTCTTTTCCTTTTTCCCCTGCTACCCTGACCTCACAGAGACTCCCTGATCATTTTCCTTGTGACTGGGATCCCTCCTGTCTGCCCCTTCTGTCATTGATGGACATAAACCAGATGTAACTTAGGGCTCATGGACCCCAGGAATAAGGACTAAGGTTTACCTCCTGCAGGAAGAAGAGCAGTTCCTCTCAGAGCAGGAATCCAAGGCCAAGGTGGGTAACAATGCCTCTGCTAGAGCACTGGGGGGAGGCTTAACCATGATGGTGGGCAGCAATGGGCCCCTCATTGGGCCCCTAATCCTATTGGATAGGCAGAGAGTGTTGCTGTTGTTGTAGTTTTGATTTCATTGTCCTTTCTTATCCTCAGCATTGTTGCTTTAAGAATCCAACTTCTTCTGCTAGTTGCTATCACTTTTTATGCAGAACTTGCCCTGTCACTGGGTCCCCTACTCATGATGCACCCCTCTGCAGATGGTCTGCTCCCCGCCCTGTCAGCCATCCAAGGCTGAAATGGTAGGAACACAGTTACCAGGTCTGACCTCCTCATAAGCTGGCTCACACCTACCAGAGGCAGCACCCAAACAAATTTTCTTTTTCTTTACTATTTATAAACCTTATAGGACCCATTGATGATAGCTCACTTTGAACAGTATCTCTGACAGCTTCTGGACCCAACCATCTCCTTGCTGGTCTTTGTATGTTTCTCTCCAATTTACTACACCCTCTTCTGTCCTAATCTGAAACTTTGGTCGATTTAAAGCTTAGTACCATACCTAATCTTCCTCTGTTTCTGCTGTCCTTTCTCCTCCTTCTTTCTCCTCTTTTTTTCCCCTCAAGTCATTGTTTGCCACAGAAATTGCAGTAGCAGAAGAAAATCCAGCAGAGGCTGTTTTTATTTTAAAAAGAAATAACTGAAGTCTGAGAAGTGAGTGGGGAGTGAGGTGGATGACAGATGAGGAAAAATAGTTTCTGTAGTGCAGCAACAAAAAATGCCAGGACCTGAGATGCTGAAGAGAAGGACGTGGGAAGCAGGTTAGAAGATCTTTCTAGGCTTCCGTGTGCTCCAATATGGAAGGTTAAAATATGGAAGGTTAACAAACAGAGTTAAAGGGACAGATTTCTTATTTAGTAAAAGTCAAGCCAGTATCGTTAATAAAAGGCTGCTCAATATGGTTTTTATACAGAGCTCCAAATTATTCTGCAATTTGCAGCATTAATATCCAGGCAAAGAAACCTCATCTGTAGCCAACAATTGTATCATGCTCTCATATGTATATAGGCATGTGCACTGTCAAAAAATCTGGTTCTTTCATCTCCACAAGTATTTTTACCAAATCAGTACTGTTCATCCAAATGCTTTGTTCTGCCAGTCATAAACAGTGTCTGGGTAACTCCTTGCTCTACGTTCTCTATCTGTGGAACTGCTCCCGGTCCTTGGCCAGCTTGCTTTCATTCCTAATACACATCTATTTACCTGAGCAGTTATACATACTTCACTTCCTGGTTCGTCCCATTAAAGACAAAATTGCATGGGACATGATGAGCTGCAAATTTTATCCTGATATTACTGTCAGCAGGAGAAGGAGATTGCAGGGAAAGTCTGAATCCCCAGCTCCCCAAAGACAGGGGTCAGGGGGTGGGGGAGATAAATTTTTTTTATTATTTAATTTTTGAAGAGTTAGGCTGGGGAGGGGGGAATCCTAGGTCATCACAGATTGTTAATTAGCCTTTTCCAAAGGAAATGTAAGCCTCTTATTTTTATAATATGACTTAGTTTCCCAACATTAGAAAAAAACAAGCTTCTTATCAGGATCCTACCCTTCTACCACCACCAGAAGATAGAGGCCCTGTGTACCTTGCTGTTTCCATTTCAAAGAGATGATTCTCAGGTTCATCAGAAAGTCATCCCTGAGTTGCAAAATGGACAAGGGAGTGGGGCAGATTTGCATAAATCTCAAAGAGGCAGAAAAAAGATTTACAGTCACAAACTTTCTAAAGGAAATGCTCTATGAAAAAGGGATAATAAGGACCTAGAGTTAGGATGGAATCTTATCTACAGCTTAGCTAGCCTGAGGATAGTATGAAGTCTATTTTGGTGAAGTCACTACAGGGGACAATTTTGCTAGATGCTTCTGTAGCTCTAAGGCCTAAGAAGTAGCCACCTGTGCTCCCTGGATTGTTGCTTTCCTTAACAATACACTGACTCTGCTGCTACTGTCACCCATGTCCTGTCAGCCCTGACTCCATTCAGTTGTTAGTTGATTAGTTGTTTAAGATCTACTTTGTGAAAGAGCTATAGAAAGAAATAAGAGTTACAGGTGGCTCTCAGCTGACAAAGCTTGAGAATCTCCTGCCCTGAACTTTTCACGTGAAATTCTTATGTCCTCATCTGTCCTTCGTCCTGGTGAGCTCCTTTTGGGTCACTTTGAAATAAAAAGCTAAACATTAAAATAGTGTTCATGAGCTTTTTCTTGCCATTCTGATGAAAGATCAGGTAGGATGAGGCTATAGCTTAAAATGAATTGATGAAATAAAATAATGAGGCTTGGGAATTATCTCTTGATACCAATTTTCTATATTCTTTCATTCTTCCCACCCTAGTCATTTTCCTTTTCCTGTTACAATAGATAATTGAGAAATGAAATACACAAATTCTGTTATCTAATTTTGAAAAAAGAAGAGGAGGTTATATTATGACAAGGAAGGAAAATGTCCTAAAAGCATATTTTTTCATTCTAGAATATCATCATTTCTTATCCAAACACTCTGTCAAGAATGAGTTTTTTACCCATTTGTCTGACTTCTGTCTCGATCCATCTGCCACTTACAGGTGAAGAGACACTTACTTGAGTCCTAGTTTATGTCTAATTTCAATAGTAAGAGGAACTTTTTCTGATGTTGGGTAAAGAACTTCAACCTAAAATAACTGAGAAAGTTCCATCGTGACAATAAAATCAATTGAATTCCAATTCCCAGAGTTTGTTCCACTTTCCCTATGATTTTTCACATTGCCACAGTTTCTTCCTTGCTCTTTCTATTTACCTAATAGCCTAGGAATACAAGGCTCTGAATTGTAGTTCAATTTAAGATATCTCCTTGATAAATGTGTTTTGATACATTGAACCTGCCTTTCTCCAGAGAATCAGACAAATAAACAAGCACAGTTGATTAGCTGGAATTTACTAAACTTTTGCTTGATGACTTCTCTTAAGCTCCTCCAATACTCAAACGCACTCAGCAAAAATATGGTGAGCACTGAGTCAGTGCCTCAACTCATACAAAGGAAAAAATGAAACCTGATTTCTACCCATCAGAAGCAGACAGTCCAGCTGGGATTGATTTCATTGCCAGCATGTGCAAAGCCCTGAACTAATCTGTCTTCACATATATTAGGGTTACATGACAGTACAAGGTAGAATACAGGGTTTAAGAGAAATGTCTTTGGATTCAGGCCCTTGCCCCAAATCCTCTTCTGATTTTCTAATTTAATTTCATTCATGTCCCATGAAAGGCATAGCCCTACTTTACACCATGATCCTACCTGTGCCCTCCCCCAAACCCATGCAAAAATTGCTTGGATTAGTTGTGAGCATTTGATCATTATAAAGAATCCATAAACCGGGAGAAGTGGATCATGTTCATCTTCCCTCCTCCTTCCCTCTCTTTCCCTTCCTCATATTTGAACTGAGATACAGAGGCTATAATCAAGCTGTGGTGGACCCATAAGTTCACTTACAGACAGTACAAAGGCAAGTGTGAGGAGGAGGCAAAAGAGAGAATAAGAGAACTAAGCGTTGTTAGACTGCAAAAGTGGCTGTGATTCTCCCCATCCCAGCCGGCAAGCACCTCTGCAATGTGACTCTGCAGCTCCTCACAGCAAGGTGAAGTTCATTTTCCTATCCACTGAACATAGACTTGGTCTTATGACTTGTGTGGGCCCTATAACAGAGGCAGAAGCTTAAATGTGCATGGATTGGAGTGTACCTTTCATCTCTTGCAGTCCTCTGGAAGCCTAGGTCACCATGGGAAGAAGCCCAGGAGAATCTCCTAGAGGATGAGAGAGCATGAGCAGAGATGCCTTGCTCCACTGAGGCTTCCTTCCCTAAGACAACCCTCACGCAACTGCCAATGATGTTTAAGAGCCCTGCCCAGGTGTCCAGCCCCCTGAGCCACCATCTTCCCACAGAGACAGTGGGAAATCAGCAGTCAGTGCAGATTTGAAGAACCTCCCAGCTGACCCACATAATCAGGAGAAATAATAAAGACCTGTTGCTTTAAGTAATTTAGTTTTGGGTTTTGCTGAGATTACGTGGATTCGGCACTGTTTGTCACTTAGTATGTTTTCTATTCAGAAATGGTGCTACTCCCATCTGGTGGGCCTGTCAAGCACATGACCCCCACTTTTTCACCACAAAGGTGTGCCTGTGACAGAGGCTGGCCTAATAAAGCCCCTCATTGCCCTGGAAACAGTAGTAGCCTATGGCCCAAGAAAGAACAATGGGAGTCCTTTTTCAAAAACTGTCCTAGGCGCTAGCAAAAGAACACTGTATGATTCTTTCCCTTTGAGCATGGAATCTATATTCGTTACCACCAACTAAGATTTAAGCTAAAGGCAGAGGGGAGGGAAAGACAGGGGAGAGGAGGGGGGGAGAGAAAGGAGAAAAAAAGAGGAAGGCAGGGAGGGAGGAAGAAAAGAAGGGAAGGAAGCAAGGTTGGTTGGCTTGCCACAAGATGGGAAAAATCAATTTTCTCTGACATGATATGAACTGGACCTAACCACATCTGAAGTTCTCAGATTTCACAGACACTATTATGTTTAAGCTAGTTTAAGGTGGGTTTCTGACACACCTCAAAGAATCCTCAATCTGCCTACAATGCCATTTCTCTTCATTCTGATTACAGTACAAAATATATACAATCTCTGCTTCCTCCGTTTCACAGAGGTGAAAGGTGCGGTCTCTTGTGTTTCTCTCTCAAGAGGCCAAGGCATGAAAGACAAAGTCATGACAGTACTGGGGTACTAATGAGGTAGACACCTCATGGGCAGGGGTGTCATTAATAAATGATAATGATATATTACCTCTCTAAGGAGTAGGCAGACAGATCTTTCTCAAATGGGAAAAGGATCAAGAGATAGAGAAGGGGAGGGAAAGGGGAAAAAAGAAGACATGTTACGTACATGTAGCAACTCCACACAAAGAATGTAAATAGTATGTACTACAGACATGTCTATAAAAATAAAACAATACATTATCTCTGAAGAAAAACAATAAAAAAGGGAAAATATGATGATGATGATTAAAGCAGTTACTAAATTTACTGATTTGGCAGAAATCTGTGGTATTTTAAAAACACTACCATTTCCAAGCTGATATCCATTGTACTTGGCAAATAGTGATCTTTGCAGTAAAGAAGTTGGCTTGATTTTCCCTTTTTACCTTAAAATTGGCATTTGCTGTAGAAGACTGAGTGGGGACATTTGTTGTTTGGACCACTGCTCATGCCTTCCATTCTCTTCGGCTAGTGAATGTTGGATCCCCTTGAGAAATTACCTCTGTGGGTGGGATAGGCAGTGCCCTAGTTGAGCCAGCAAAATGCTCCTCCTGGCAGCTCAAATACTGCACAGAAGTACACAACAATAAACAACTTTGTCTCATCACTTTGACAGGCCCATTTTGACAAAACCTTCAGAGAGTTTCTACTAACTCACCCCAAACATGTTCCTATTGGTTTCTAGAGCCACCTCATATCCTGCTAATAAATTCATTTTACTACTCAAGTTCACCGGGTTCAGTTTCTATCACTCACATTAAAGAACACTACAAAGAGCACATAACCTGTCCATCTGTGCTTCCCTTTCAGAGTACAAAATTGCTTCTGGAAGCACCGCCAGGCCAGACTCCATTTCCAAATACCATGTGACTTTTTCTCATTTATAGAATAAGAATGACAATTATTTGTGCCATTTCCAAATCTAAGTGGCTAATAAGCATGAGTTCTTTCTCTACTCTTTCTTCCTGCTTGATAGACTAGATATTCATTCCTAGGGTGACCTTGGATGTTGCACAGTGAAAAGGATAAAGCCTTCAGGCAGGTATGGCGGTGCATGCCTATAATCCCAGCATTCCAAGGGGCTGAGGCAGGAGGATGGAAACTTTGAGGCTGGCCTGGGCAACTTAATGACTTAGCGAGAACCTGCCTCAAAAAATTTTTTTTAATTTTTAAAAACTGAGGATGTAGATCAGTGCAAAGGCCCTAGATTCTATCTTCAGTACCACAAGAAAAGGAAAGGGAAGGAAAAGAGAGGGAAGGGGAAAGGAGGGGAGGGGAGGGGAAGGGAGGAGAGGGAAAGGGAGAGAATGAAAGATAAGGGAAGGGAAGGGAAGGGAGGTAATGGTAGAGCCTTCTTCAGCTTGGGTCCCTGAATGACAGTGTGCACAAGTGCCACCACCTTACCACATTCCATCCAGTGACTCCTATCTCTGGAACCTCTTGGACTTTATGAGAAACTTCCACTGTGTTAAGTCACAGAAATTTCAAATTTTATCTATTATAGCAGCTGGCAGTCCTTTAATTAATACAAGCCATAGTCAACACAAATGCAAATGGAAACACATACATTAGCATTTTGAAGGCTCTGAAGCAACTAGAGGCCTACCTGGCAGTGACCTGAGCCATCTGACACCTCTCCTGATGCTCCAGCTGTCCAGATGCCAGCCACTGACCTACTCACCCGTTTCATCCACATCATCCCCTCCTCATCTGCCAAAAACAGCTCTTCTCTCCTCTCAGAAAGAAGATGCTCTCCATACCTACACTGGCCAAGAGAAAAGAAGTTCTGAGGTAAGTGTAGTCTTCCCAATGACATCCTAGAGAAACTTTCCCCCTTGCTTCCTGACTGCTTTCAAAGCCTTCAAAGGGATCCTCAGCCAGAAAGAAGCAGGTTGTTGGGCTGGGAATTTAGCTCAGTGGTTCTGCTGCCTGCCTCAAAAGTGCAAGGTCCCAAGTTCGATCCCCAGCACCAAAAAAAAAAAGAAGCAGCTTTGTATGGGCTCAATCTAAGGCACAAGGGACTGGCTCTCTGAGACAAAGCGTGGGTTGAAGAGGGTGCCACAGTGCTCAGCAGTGTACACAATCATGCTTATGTGAGACTGAGAACTTGGAGATAACACGCTTCCAGAGTTTTACATTTTCCACAACTGACCACATTAACTATATTAAGTGAAATGTTCATCCTCATTTTTGCCTGTAGTTCTTTCGATAATGATAAATTATTCTATAAGTAATATGGAGCCTAAGTAGTATTAGTGTATGTGCGCACACACACGCGCATGGATGAGTGTACACAGGCCAAAATTAGTAAGAAAGGCTCATTTGAGACCTTAGAGTATCATCAGCAACCCTCCCTCCTGGCCCCACCACACACTTCTGCCTTCTGTGGGAAGGGTGTGCAATCGGCTGAGCAGGCACCCATGGAAAAAACACAGTTTCATTCAAACCACAGCCCCACAGTTAACCATATATAAACCCATAAGCCCTTGCAGCCACTGCCCTCTCAGAAAAATGATGCTGTGCTACTTCCCCTGCCTTCCTAGCAGAAATTAGGAGACAACACACTGAAACCCAGATGTGAAAGCTCACCTGCTCTGGAAAGGGGTGTGCAGGCCTGGGCTCAGGGCTCCCCTGCTCTCTCCTCTTCACACATGACTGTGTGGTCATTGCCCCAAAGCTTCTGTCCTGGTACCAACGTCTAGAGGGTCAGCAAATCCTACAGCGAATCTCTTTCTCCCACTTTTCTCAATTACAAAATAAGAAAAATTATATACCCCTGGCTGCTGTGTTGTGCCCAGTAAATCTGAAGTGTTTAGTGCTTATATAAGGGGTGATCAAAATACATGGTGAATGTTTAAATTTTTTAAACTGATTAGCCTAAAAGACACATGCCATTAATCTTCCTCAAAATACCATCCCTTATTTCAAACACACTTATCCCATCATTCTTGCCTCTTTATGAAGCAGTTCTGGAAGTCCTCTTGCATGTCTTTATGAAGTGTGATCAAAAATATAGTGAAAACTGCTGCCAAGTGCCATTCAGTGGAAAGGCTCTGCTCCAAAAATGTTATGGAAGTCCTCTTTCATGTCTTTATGAAGTGTGATCAAAAATATAGTGAAAATTGCTGCCAAGTGCCATTCAGTGGAAAGGCTCTGCTCCAAAAACGTTACAGTGTGTCCTCATCCACCTCATTCACTCGATCTGGTATTGTGCATCTTATGGCTCTTCCTCTAAGTCACAATGACCATGAAAGGTAAATGTTTTGAATCAATTCAAGACATTGAGACACTTGTGACATTGAAATTAATGTGGACTTCAAGAACTGCTTCAGAAAGTGGCAAGAATGATGAGATAACTGTGTTCAAAGCAAGGAAAAGTATTTTGAGGGGATTTAATGACAATATTTTTTACTGTAAAAATTTTTTTAATTCAAACATTCACTGTATTTTTCAATCACAGAGAGAGAGAGAAGGCAGGAGAAAGAGAGAGAGAGAGAGAGAGAGAGAGAGAGAGAGAGAGAACCCTTGGTACTGGAGCAATTACAGATAGTATGTTCTACCTAAAACCAACCAATAGCTTCATGAAGCCTTAATACAAAGGATGTCCATATTTCTGATAAGGTTTTCTACAGTCTTATATATTTGTCACTTCATTTGTCAACTCTCACACTCAAGGTTGGTAAGACCTTTCAGAAGGGAGGAACAAGAATCACCAACACAACCCCATGATCTTCCCCAAGAGGGTGTCTTGGAAGGTACCTCCTGGAAGCCCAAGCTAACCAAGTCCCTCTTCCTTGAATAGCTGGATAGCCGCTTTCATAATCATAATTTCTCTCTCACGTGTTGTTCAACTTTACAAAGTACCTTTCTCTTCAGGGTATGGAAATGTATAGTAAAGCTTTTACTTTTCCACTGATTTCTTTTCCTGCCTTTTCTATAATGTTGACCTACAATATTTATAGCCAGTTCTAAATTCTGGGTTGACGTTTGGCGAGTTTTATTGTAATTTCCTTTTCTACCACATGAAAATTGGTATTTACAAAATCCCTTCATGTGAGATTGGGGTTTAGAGTTATCTAAAATATTTTGGCAAAAGATTATTAACAACATGAAAAGTAGAGTGACTTACCTTAACTATGTGTGATTATGTGTTTGATTTTGTACAGATCTTAAGATACCAGGCTCTTAAGAGAGCTTAAGAAATATTATCTGGTGATAACTTTGATGATTTTGAGGTAAATTACACATTCTAAGAACAAACTGTAACCTCTTGTCCCCTAGATGCCATAGTGTCTCCTTTTAATCCACCTTGTCAAGGCCCATTTATAATCTTCTTACCAGGTTCATGACTCTTTCTTTTTACTTAGAGTTTTCCTACCCATTAGAGTCCATAAATTAAAGCACACCAAGATAACCATGTGAAGAACATACTTCTGTTATGAAAGCTTCTTGGATAATACCCAGTATCCTTGTTCCCAATTTTTATAAAGAGTTCTTTTCTTTCTCTAAAACCTCAAAGCTCCAATTCACCTAATTGGTCAATGCTCTATACATTTTCCATTTTCTAACACAAATCTCCTTTGAAGAGATAAAGCTTAAAATTATATATACATTTTCCTTCTTTGATTTCAAAAGTGAAAGTTCTGTGTGAAGCTTAATACTATGTTAGTTTTTAATACAAATTGTTGCCAAATTGAGAGGTCAGGACTTTGAAAGGACCAAGGTCTAACCCTGAAAAATTTACCTTGAATTTAGATTACAAACCTGAAAAGGAAAATACTTGAAAATTTTGCTACACATATTCACCCTGTTTTATCTGATCATTTGTATCTTTGCTTTATCAATAGTGTGTGGAGCGGTGCCAGGAAGAGAGAGAAGAAGGGAGAAAAGAAGGGAGAGAGGAAGAGAGGGAAGAAAGGAGAAAGGGAGGGAAGGAATCAGAGACAGTGCCAGGGAGGGAGAAAGAAAGGAAACAAGGAGGAAGGAGTAAAATAGAAAAGAAAGAGTGAATGAGAGAAAAAGAGGGATTGACAGATGAAGACAAGAAATGGTGGTTATTGTTTAATTTGTCAAGAAGATGATTTGGTTATCTATCAGTGGGGGAGCAAGCAAGTTCCTTTCCACTGTCCATAGATTCCCAGTGCTTCTCAGGCCTTGGAGCCCATGGAGTATTGTGACTGTGAGTCATTTTCCAGCAATGGAACAGTTGTTTCTGATTCTCCACACTTTGAAGAAAAAAAAGTTGAATCCTTTTGGTTCTACAAGGAATAACATATCCTGTAGGATATGTTCACAAGCATATTCTTCCCTCTACATGGATAGAATATAATTTTTTCAGCTGGATGTAAGATTTTAGCTGCTCTGATTCAATAATATAAAATACAAGGCACTTATATTATGCTCTGGAGTTGGATAGTCAATATTCTGCTATTTTGTGCTTTTGTCAACATACAATATGCTTCCAAAGTGGAATTCAGTTAAACAAAACTTCATTTGTCTGTATTGTGATAATAATGTTATAAGCTCAGTTTCCATTAGCCAGGCAAGAAAACAAATGTTAAAATTTAGTCATCCTCCTATGTATTACTATCAAATATGTAGTTAGGTTAAATTTTTCCCTTTTATCCTTGTAATGTAATCCTTGTCATTCTGCCTGGAGATCTTTTGTTCCATTTCATAAACACTGAGGACAGCTATATTTTTTTCATGGAAAAAACCATTTACTCTGCCACCATGTTCCATTTCTGTACATCACCAGAGAATGAAGACCTTGAAATCCTATTCACAATTATTAGGCTGCCTATTCACTTGCCCTCACTGGGACAAAATACCTGAGATAAACAACTTAAAAGGAGGAAAGATTTATTTTGGCTCACAGTTTCAGAGTCCATCCACAGTGTTTTGGGCCAGTTGCTTCTAGCCCTGTGATGAGGTAGCCCATCATGGCAGAGGCATGCAGCAAAGGAAAGCTGCAAACCTCTGGGTGGTCAGGAAATAGAGGGCTCACTTTTATCACAAAATCCCTCCTCCAAACCCATTAAACTATGAATCCATAAGAGGATTAATCCATTCAAGAGGTCGGAATGATGGGATCCTCATGATCCCATCACCTCTCAAAGGTCCCACCTCTGAACACTGCTGTATTGGGGATCAAGAGTTCAACACATGAGTTTTGAGGGAGCATTTAAAGATCCAGCCCCTAACAAGGTAGATAGGAGTGGACCAATGACAGACCACTGACTTCTGTTCCTACTTGCCAGTCTCACTACATCAACAAATTCCTCTCCTTAAAAAATGTTCCTCAAGCTGCCTGGGCTTTGACAATCCATGGCACTTCATATGTTTGGCTCTGATCCCAAGCTCCTAGGGCAGAGAAGCTGAGCTGGTCCCAGCACCCTGAAGGAAGCTCCGTGCTGCCATCCCAAGCTCCTAGGGCAGACAGGGTGAGCCACATGGGCACCAGAAGCACCCCCTCCCATGGAAATGAGAAGACATGTAAACAAGTCTCAAAAACAGACTTCTGGATCACCTACAGCAACCCCAAAGGGAAAC
>NW_004624816.1:9866258-9883972 GCF_000247695.1 Heterocephalus glaber
AAGGGAGGGGGAAAAAAATAAGAACCAAGATACTCATGTAAAGGTACAAGATCCCAATGATGAATGTAACTGTATTTTATACCGAAAATGTACCAATAAACTTAATGGGAAAAAAAATATGTTTGGCTCTATTTTTCTGGCAAATTAGACTTTCTGAGTTCAACTCCAGAAGAATCCTGGTTAATGTTTTGGGTTTGTTTGGTTTGGGTTTTTTTTTTTCTTACTTTCTGGCAGCCCGAAAACAGGCTAAATGACTTCATACACTTTTTTTTTTTTCTTTTTGGTACCAGGGATCAAACTCGGGTCCTTGCACTTGTGAGGCAGGCAGCGGAACCACTGAGCTAAATCCCCGGCGATTCATTCACTTTTTAAAAGTCAGTGTTCAACTGTTACACTGAAATCGACTGATTCTCAGAGGTGTGATGAAACATACACTATATTTTAACTTTTCCAAAGTATTTTTTCACATTGAGACAATGCTTTTAAAATACAGTCCCAGCACAATTTCAACTATCGTGCTTTCACTTTCAACTATATTACTTTAGTGAAAAATAAAATGGGAGTGTCTCATTGAAGCAAGATCTAATTTTAATGGGAATAAAGAGTAGAAGCATATAGGTGAAGATATACATGGATTCTACACAGATGAGCATAACTGAAGATGTACACATCAATAATCACAAATTACACAACAATGTGTTATTTTTAATCACTAAAGAAAGGGCATTTGTGCGACATCTTCAAAACTCAACGTTTTCCCTTCCTGTCTATCATCCAACACACATCTACTCCCTTCCTCCCCACAGCTTTTTCTATCTGCTTTCTGGGTTACCGATGCCAATTCCTGCCAAGCAGAAGCAATGACATCTTCAGTCTGATCCACTATTGATAGGACCTCACCTCTGAGTGTGCAGAGAATGAAGTGTGGGTGAGGCTTGGGTTAGATCGTTATGGGCACTGGTACAGCTGGAACACAGAACCATATGTTGATCAAAGCCCGCCACACAATTAACTCTCGTTTCATATACCTTTAGTCTAAAACCACTATAAGCCTTAGGCCAATGGGGTTAGAGGTGATGGTTTATTCCACTTCTTCATTAGGTGACAGTTGGGGGAAACAGAAAGAACAACAACCCCAAGGTCAGACACAATGTTCACTTTGCCTTGCCAACATGCAAAGAGGGTCTAGGAGTATTCTTTCCACCCTAGGAACTTTTTCTTGCCCCAGTTTCATGACTTGTCTTGAAATTATTTCCACCAACAGCCAAACCAATTCACCTTTCCTCTTTTAGCTTTCTAAAAAATTGTATCAGGCTGAGAAATATATTTCAAAAAGGGTTTTCTTCTCTGAAACTTTTGACCAATATCTCCCTATTCTCCTACCTCTCAGGCACAGATAACCACTATTCTACTCTCTGCTTCAATGAGTTCGATTGTTTTATATCCCACATATAAGTGAGACCACACAGTATTTGTCTCTCTGTGCCTGCCTTCTTTCACTGAGCACAATGTCCTCTAGGTTTATCCATAGCATTGAAGTTTCACCTAATGTCAAACTAGAAGAATGAGTAGAAATAGCCAGATGAGGTACTGCAAGAAATAAAGACTAACGCTTTAGAAAATAAAGACAAAAGTGTTTTGTTTAATCTCTAATTCTTCAACTATCTGTTTGCCTCATAAATCTATTCATTGCTAATCCTTCATTTTTACCAGTGGGGCCAATTCAATGCATTTTCTTCTCTAAGACATAGGTTCTACCACTGGACTTGACATAAAATCAGTACTCAATAGAAATGCAGTAGGTAGGTGGATGGATGGATAGATAAAGGAAGGAGTGATTGAGTAAATAAGTGAGTTATTCATCAGCAAGAAACCTGGGAATAGTGAAGAACCTTTATATAATTGTACCTCACTATATGTATTCCTCTGGCTAGTGGAAGTAACAGGGAAAATGTAGTCAACAAAATATGAACACTACTTTAAATAGATATATTGAATTACTACTCTCATTAAAAGAAAAGAACAAAAAGGAAAATTCCACAATTAAAATACAACCCAATATGTCATATAATAGTACCATAAAGGAGGAGTATTAAATAATTCAAGAACTATTAGGAAAGGACACCCCACTGAAAACTTAACCATGGGAACCATGTAAGGAATTTTTTTCCCTATAAATATCTGCATGTACTTGTTTAAAACATCAACATATTCTCTCAAAGACATTCATCTTATCTACATAGCTCAACATTCCAAATGCAAAATGTAATTGTTATTAATATAAGACATCTACTTTCTACATATGCTATTTTTTTGGAAGTTGTTCAAATGTCAAATTTTAATTATATCTAAGCTTATCATGTGTTCAAAACGTAGAAAGTCCAGCAACCAATTAATTTACATGATATTCAGCTAGATCTCTAAAAGATCTTGGATTTTAATGGTAACAATTATATTATTAATAATAATAATAAGAGAGATCCAACATAGCTAACTAGAGGAGGAGTCATATCTGAGGTCTATAGAGAGGACTGGCTGAAAGCACAGCTACAGTATTCTGTAGTGGAGGAGGGGAGGGACTTCACCTAAAACAGAATATTAATCAGAAAGATGATACATATGGATCGAACCAAGTATCTGGATCATTCAAAAGGGGAACCACTGCCACCATGGCTAGTCCACCCCCACTCCAGCCCCTGCCCTTCCCAAGAGCAACCATCAAGAGAGTACTTCAGAAAGCCTAAGGGAAAGAATGAGCCTGCAAAGGCTGGACTCTTGAAACAAACTGTATATACCAGCTCCTTCTTCCCACCTCCCCTCCAAACACAGGGTACCCTGCAGCCCAGCAGCAGTGCTCACCATGCAATGGAACCTCCACACACATCCAGGCAGAGAGAGGATAAACAAATAAACAGGGCCTATGAACTCGCATGGCACAATCCTCCACCTGCTGACTCCCAAAGACCCCACTCCCCAGCATGTAAAGGTGTCCAGCAACTCCAATGGGCCCCAAAGGCTCACAAACATGTCGGCCAACTCAACATCACACCTGAGGGGGAAGAGTCCCTAAGCCAAGCCCAGAGAGGGCATCAGAGTCTGCCTGCTGGCTGGAGGAAGAATTCTGGAGACTGGGTTAGATTTTTAGTACAAGGAAAAAGAGAGGAAATTGGTGTGGCTGCTTGCAGTCAGATCACAGCTAAGGCAGGAAGGGAACCATGTGAACACTTGGCGTTAAGGCACCGCGGTCACCTGGGAATCACATGTGCATTCTCTCATTGGAGTAGGTGATCTAGGTTACCATCGATGTTTTGTTTTGTTTTAGTTGTTCTTTATTTTTTCTCTCTCTTCATATCTCTATTTTGTTTCTTCAACTTCTACAGCAATATTATTTTTTAAAATTCTTACTTGTTTCTCCTACTTTTTAAATTCCTCTTTTCAAGCTTTTCGCTTGCTGTGTTCTGCTCTCCCTGCTACTTCTATCTTCTCTCACACTCTCTCTTCTGTTCTTTTTGCTCTTCCTTATCCTACCTAAGCCTCTGTCTTCCCTTCCCTCTTCTCCACTTTACAGGTCCACCAACCTATCAGCAGGTTCCAACAATCTCATAACTTTCTCCAAATCCAAACTACAGCTCTCTCCTCCCACATCTCATCCTCACCTCCACAAATATCTTCTTAAAACCCTCAACATTAACCCTTCTATCCAAGTAGGAGACCTCCAACAGAATCTGACCACCTTCTCATTTTGCCCTGTTACTATCTCCTGCTGTCTACCTCACCTCCTACTGATTTACTCATCTTTCACCCCCCCATCTTGTCTCTACTTCTCCTTCAACACCACAAACCAACAGCGAGTGACAACATAATGCATGCCACAAATTCTGATAATAGGTGAAAGTATAAATGCAAAGTTTTTCACATATAAGTGATATACAATTAGATCTGACGATGCTGTTATAACCAATAATAATTCTTTCCTCGAAATACATGACAAGTTCCAAACCACTTAAATTAAGGAGTAAATGAAGGGATAAATAGTATCTCTGGACAAATAAAGATGAAAAAATATCACTGAAAGGCAATATCTAACTAAACAAATCTTCTAAACTACAGTCTCTTTTCATCCTACTTGATCTCAAACCTCAGCACCAAAAAAAATCCAAAAAACAAAACCCTCCAAAGCAAATATACAATCAAACCTTGGATTGCAAGTAACTTGGTCTGTGACTGTTCTGTAAGCCAAGGAAACATTTCTAAGAAAAATTTTTTTTAATATACAAAATATTTATATTACTGAACTAGTAACAGATGACGTTCTCTGTGTCGGTAAAACTTTGGAACCACATAGCTGATTTGTTAAATCTAGTCCATGCCAGCTTCCAAACACCAGAAAAGATTTTAGTTAGCTTCATTCTTTGATGCTTCATCAAAATTTTCTACAAGATCCGGAACATCATCATCTTCTTCATCCATGTCTTCTGGTTTTGGTGCTTTGCTATCCAACACTTGCCATGGGAACTGTTCAGCTAATTTTCTAAGACTTGTTAAGCTGTCGGCACCAAGCTGACTTAATATTCCAGGAAGCATTTCTGTGATTGGTTTGGCTTCTGCATAACCAGTAATTGCAAAGGTGTCAGCAGAGAGGGAAGCTTGGACTTCGGGATTGTTGAAATGAATAACTGTCCCATCATCTTTAATCATGTTCACCTCTTCGATACCAGCTATATTATTTACTGCCAGCTTTTTCAGAGATCTCTGAAGCTTTTTGCCATCAGCTGTAGCTGTTCTGTGCACCACCTTCTTCTTTCTGCGAGCTGTACCCTGGCCCCCTATCCGGACCTGAGCCTGAAGTTTGGCTAACTTTTCTTGATTCATGCTGTTGGTAAATCTGAAGCAGGGCGGGTCCTCCAACACCAGCACGCGCGGCAAGAGCAGGATGGCTGCCTCGGCCGAGACACAGAAAGAGCGCAGCGGCAGTGGCTGAGGCGGCGGCGGGCGCGAGGCGAGGCCCACGTCATTGCTAAGAAATTTTAACTTGATAAATGAGCAATGTGTTGTAATATGAGTAATACAACAGGTCAAATATCACATGATCACAACTGATTCTTCTCTCTCCCTCTCTCTCTCTGCTTTGATACACAAGTGCTTTGGATTACAAGCAGAATAAATTATTGTCACAAACCAAGGTTTTAATAGACAGTAATACCTCGGTTCATGAACGCTCCTATTTGCAAGCAATTCAGTTCACAAACAGAAGCATTCAGCAAAATTTTACTTCCATTTGTGAGCTCCATATCAGGTGATGAACACAGCCATGGCCATTTTCCCCAGAATTGTGAAACAAATTAAGTTTATGAACCAAGATACCACTGCATATAGCAAAAAGAAGAGTTAAAACAAAGTCATTCCTTCAAAAACAATTTCAGAGATACATGAACACTAAACCAGCATTCCAGAAAATACTCAAGAATATCCTGGACAGAAACAATAAAGCCAAAAATTAAAATGGTACAAATTCATCAGCAAGGCAAATAGATAGAGAGAAAGAAAGAAAGATAAGAAAAGAAGGCATCATCTAAAAAAAGAACAAAATGCAAAATGTCAGGAATAATTCAACACCTTTCAGTAATAACGCTCAATATTAATGGCCTCAATTTCCCAATTAAAGACACAGACTGGCAAAATGGATCAAAAAACTGAAACCAACAGTCTGTTGCATTCAAGAAACTCATCTAATCCAAAAAGATATTCATAGAATAAAAATTAAAGGATGGAAAATAATATTTCATGCACCAGGACCCTGGAAACATGTAGGGGTATCAATTTTACACTCAGACAAAGTCAACTTCAAGGTAAAACTGACCAGAAGAGGCAAAGAAGGTCACTATATACTAGTTAAGGGAACAATCTAACAGGAAGAGATGACATTTGTCAATACATACATATGCATCAAACACTGGTGCACCTAAAACACATACTGCAGGACATAGAAGACCAAATAAATACCAACACAATCATAAGGGGTGACCTCAATACCCCACATCCACAAAGAGACAGATCAACTGAACAAAAAAATCAACAAAAAAAATCAGAGTCAAGCCACACCTTCAAAACAATGAACTTAATAGATATCTACGGAAAGTTCTAGCCTACTACAACAGAATACACACTCTTCTCAGCAGCATATGGAACTTTCTCCAAAATAGACCATGTACTAGTCCACAAAGCATAAATACAAATAGAGTCAAAATCACCCCATGTTTGTTATCAGACCATAGTGCATTGAAATTAGAAATCAATCATAGAAGAAACCACAGAAAATTCATAATCACGTGGATCCTTAATAACACACTCTTGAATACCCAATGGGTTAAAGACAAAATCAAGGAAGAAGTTAAACAATTTCTGGAATCAAACAACAATGCCAGTACAACACACCAGAACCTATGGGACACAATGAAAGCATCATTAAAGGAAAGTTTATAGCAGTCACTGCTCACATTAGAAAAACAGAACAGGCACAAATAACCTAATGATGAACCTCAAGATACTCAAAAAACAACAACAAACCAAACCCAAACCAAATTCAAGGAGGGGAAATCATAAAGATCAGAGCAGAAATTAATGAAATCAAAACAAAAAATACAAAGAATCTATAAATTGAAAAGCTGGTTCTTTGAATGATCAAAATAAAACTGTTAGCCAAATTCACCAAAAGAAAGACAGAAAAGATTCACATTCATGCAATTAAAAATGAATAAGATGAAATCACAATGGGCAGTATTGAAATTCAGAAGATAGCTACCATGAAAAATTGTATTCCAACAATTTGGAAAATTTTTTTAAATGGACAGATTCTTAGACTCATGTGAATTACCAAAACCAAATTAAGAAGACATAAAAATGCTGAACAGTCCAATAACAAGCAAATAAATTGAGGTAGTAATTTTAAAAAATCTACCAACTAAGAAAAGCCTAGGACCTAATGGATTCACTTCTGAATTCTACAAAACCTTCAGGGAGGTAATAACACCAATATTAAAACTCTTCAACAAAATTGGAAAGGAGGTAGTGTTTCCAAACTCATTTCTGGAAGCCAGCATCACTCTGATGCCAAAATCAGATAAAGACCCAACTAAAAAAGAAACTTACAAATCAATCTCCTTAACGAACATAGGTGGAAAAATCCTTAATAAGATACTCACAAATGGAATGCAGCAAATCATCAAAAGGATCATACATCATGAGCTTTGAATGGTGACTGTACCTGGACCTTAAATTGTATTGTGGAACTTGTGCTACTATTAAAATCATTTATTTTTCTCCTGAAAAAAAATACATATTATGCTATATTATATATAGTATAATACATTATATTATATACATATATTTATATCTAATATATTTTACTTTAGATTAACCACACAGAAAACATTATTTTTCTCATTCACAACCTGCAATAGCATCACAGTTGTCACCAAAAATACTTCTTTGGGGGCTGGGGATTTAGCTCAGCGGCACCACACCTGCTTCACAAGCACAAGGTCCTGAGTTCTATCCCTGATAACAAAAAAACAAAAACAAAAAACTTCTTCAGAGCTTCTAGCACACTTAGGCCCATATATACCAATATCCATTATCTAAATTAGTAAGCCTCTCTGGGGGGCACAGTAGACTGTTCCCAAAATCTCAAAATCTGCATTCCCTTTCACCCAGAAATTAGAAAACTGGGAACTTATTCTAAAAAATAATTAAGGATAAGGTTAACATTTTTTCCAAAAAGAAAGATTATTCCAGAGTTTCTATACAGCAAAATATTGACTACAATCTTAAATGTCCAACAACAACCATGGAAAATTATGTCATATAAAAACATTTATGGGTATTAATGCCATAGTCTCAACATAGAATTAAATGGAAAAGTATATCACAAAACAGGATGTAAAGCAGGCCCTGTGCATGTTTGTATGTACACAAAGGGCCTGAAAGTTCACAGCTCAAAGTATTGACAGTGGCTATCTCTAGGCAAAAGACACAAAAAGACAAACACTGTGAATGACTTTTCTTATCTTCTCCTTTCCATTTATTTATAGTTTTATTTTATTTTTTACAATGAACATTGATTTTTACAACTTTTAAAAAAGGTTATTAGTTCTTTAAATTACAGTTTTAATTTTTGAGAAATATTCCTCAAAAGGAGTTGCCCACATTCTAGGTCCATTGCACTGTTTCCCACCTAAACATTTATATATCCCTGTAAACTCATAATGTGTGCTTTAAAAAGAAGAAGAAATGAATTCAAAAAATTTATATCTTGAAACATTACAACATTCTTTCCATTTTCTTCCATTTTTTTTCTTAGTCACCTTCCTTCACATATTTGTAATTCATTTAATAAGACTTAGCTGAATTCAAATTTGCCTATGTGCTGAAGCCACACAAGTGTCCTGTTTATGATATGATTTCTCTAACACATTATTTAATAAAATCACTTCTTACTAAATTTTTAAACTCAGTTTATAATATCTAGTCATTAGTTTCCCAGGTGACATTTTGTCATCTTAAAATGAGGAGGAGGAAGAGGACAAAGAGAAGAAAGGAGGAAAAGGAAGGAGAAGGAGGAGGAGAAGGAAAATGAAAGAGGAAGGAGGAGGTGGAAGAAGAGGAAGAAGGGGCTATAAAATAACCTACCCCATAAGGTCACTATGAAAGTTAATACTCTATGCAAAACACCTGGCAGAGCACCCTACACATGGTAAGTGCTCTGTAAATATAGGTCATCACCCTTTCAGATGCATCATCATCTTCGGGCTCCTATGAATATGCTGGATGTAGGAGACATGGCATGGAAAAGAGCAATTCTTATGAACTGCATATTTCTTTGAAGTAGTAAAGTGCTCTTCTGTCCTCAGAATACCGGTCTGACCTTGAAGGGGTTTTCCAGACTCCAGGGAAAATCACAGGAGCTCAGGTCTGCAGTCACTAAAGGAATGTGGCCCTTAAAAGCTTACTTAGCCCACAAACACAGGGCAGCTAATTTATCAAGAAGAAATAGGCTCTGGTTTTCTTTGCAGCCCTCAGATCCAGGAGCTGTGAAATTGAGTCACCAGTTTGCTATCTGACCCCAGGCCAGCCACTTAACCTCTCTCTGACCCCATTTCCTTACTTAAAATCAACTCTCTGTTCAGGTTCCATTCTAATCATTATCTCTCCCCACAACAATTGTTAGTGACTAAGGGGTCCTGTAGATTTTGAAAATTAATTATTCAGTGTGTCAGGTTTACAAAATGGAACTGTAAAATGTTCAGGAATGAATAGGTTCAGCTATGCTTTTTGCTGTTTGGGTATTATTTTAAGAGCTCTCTTCCTGGAATAAAATCACCGACCCAGACAATAAGCTTTGTCTGACACTGTGACCCTAGCTCCTGATGAAGCTCCCTTGTGTTGGTATTTCTGGGAGTGACAGAAGGAAGAGAACAGAAGCTCCTTTGTCAGAAAGTAGTCAAGGGGGAAGTAAATTTCAGTTATTTAAAGAGAGTTTGGGACATGCTGGATAAGACTGCAGCAGGAACTGGATTATTAGGTTTTATTCTTGGCCACCGCCTCTCTCCTTGGCCTACGACAACAATGCACACAGCTACAGTAGCCAGAGAAGTATCCCCAAACCTATGAGCTGTTCTGGTTGCCCCGTTTACAAAGTAACTGAGCACACACTCACCTAAGGACTCACTCCATGTCTTGCCATCCTAGGATCTGCTGTGAATACCCTGAGTACAGAGGTGTTGTATGGTGCGTGCGCTCATTCACACCATGCCCAGCTCCAGAAGCACTGATGACAGAAGATCCTTAGGAGAGAAAAATGTCACCACTAACAGGATCAGAGCTGGGCAAAGCTTCAACCATTTTTACTGGGAGCAGTGGAACGGTGGCCCAGCAGCCCCTTCCTCTGGGCTGGGATGGTCTGTACTATTTAAAAACTTAAGAAATATTCTATCTCTTTTCCTGCCTCCTTGCTGACTTGAAGTCAACTACATTACCATTGATGATCTCTTGGCCTAGAATGCTGTGATTTTTCTATATCCTCTCTAGTAACCAGAAGCAGTCCCTCCTGATTCTAATTTGGTCATTTTAATAAGCTACTAAGCAAATTAACAAGGTGTGCCAGATAGGGTTACATTCAGCTGGGAGTAAAGATGCTCAAATGTAGTAGCTTAAATGCAAAAGCTGTGTTTCTTTGCTGCAGAGATAAGCAATCTGCTAGGACTCCACAGACACCAGAGGCCCTAGAGTCTTTGCTGTGCCACATGTGACTTTCTCATGGCCTGCAGAAGGCTGCTAGCACTCCAACCATTACAGCCACACTCCAAACAGAAGAAACAAGGAAGGGAAAAATAACAAAAGCCTACTCTCTTCTTTTTACACAACTGGCCAGTGGTTCTCAAAGCATGATTCCCTAGACCAGTATAACTTATTAGGAATGCAAATTACCAAGTACTAGCCCAGATGTAAAATTTAAGAATCATGAGATAGACAACAGACAATTCTATGCCACTGGGTTGAGTTAGTTTTGGATAATATGAAGATTAACTGGCTCTGTATGAACACATGCAGAGATTGGTATAAAATTTTAGATTACTAACTTTAGCATCTATATTTTGAAGGCTCCAAAGGCTTGTGTTTATTAGTTCCTTGTTCTCAAGATACAGATTGCTGGAAATCTGAACTGAGAAGCAGAAAAATGACTGAACTTTCAGGAATGAAGCACTGAAAGCAGTGTATTCTCACTGCACAGCAGTGTTAGGTGACACAGAGAAAGCAAGCAAGATCTCAGCAGCTGTCTGTAAAGACTAAGGTCATATTTGCAATCTCTTAAAGCCCATTTCTTCTTTTAAAAGCACAAAAATCATATGTCTTTCTCTTTTCTTAGGTGAAAAATCTAAATTAAATACAGAAATTAGAAATAAGCCAGACAAAAATAATTTTAGAATATACCTTTCAAAATATGCAAACACACACACACACACACATACACACACACACACACACACACACACACACACACCACCAAGGATCCTGAGTGGATACTTGCTACCATTTAACCACCTGAGCTTTGACCAAAGGCAGAGGCTACAATAAGCAAAGAGACAGTTGCAGAATGGAGGTAGAGGGCTTCATAGAGTGTTTGGAAGACTGAGAAGATGAATGGGCTGATGTCTCTCAACCCAACCCTGGCTATTTGACCTGCTGGTTCTTCAGTAACTGAACTGGAGAAGTAAACAGGAGATCTGATCCGAATTAACCAGTGTTTTATGGATTCAGCCTAAAGCAGAGACCGTAAGGCTAACGAGTCAGCATGAAACAGATGAACACATTTAAGCCAAATGCAGAGAGCTGGCATATTTAATGGAGAAGAAAGTTGTGGGAATGCACAGTTAGAGCTCCCAATTACAGGTCGACAGCTCCTTGCTCCTCAGGGATCCTGTGACATTGTTGAATGAAGAAGCCTTGGTACATTGGTGGGCAGAGGCCAGAAGATGACGGGAGTGAGAGGTCAGGAGTGTCACCTACTTTGGTGGTTTCCATCAGCAGACAGAAGATCCCAGAAGGAGACATTACGGCAAATGTCTGCAGCTCCATATGTGCAGTGAGCACTCTGCAGTAGATTGAAGGAAGTACAACACTATCACAGTGGGGCTATAAGGAGCACCAGAAGATACTCAAGAGTCCACAATGATACTGCAAGGGAATCCCACAAAGAACATGCTCCCAATGTTCCAGAAAGACACCCAGGATGTGGAGAGAAAGGCGGGACTCTAGGCATTTGCTCTGCAGAGCATATCCCTATGCACAGCACTTTCCAAAAGTTTTTATCAAAGTAGGCTTTAAATAAGACAGAGAAGAGAGACTGCCAGACCCTGGAAGTTTTAGTAGCAAATCCTAAAGCAGGGCCCAACCTCGATCTTGACATTTCTTTGAAGCCTTTCACTTACATGCATGCAAATTCTATCTGAGGTGTTTGTTCTCATTTTCTAATTTTCACCAACTTTAAAACAGGCTTGCTGTGCCCTCTGTCTTCCTATAGTCTTCCTCTGTCTTCCATATCTCCTAGTTCTGTATCCTAGAAGCCATGTAAAAACTGAAAATCTGACCTACAAATAACCCAGGAGGCTACTGTGCTTCACCTTGCTTGAATACTTTCATGTGTCACTTAGATCATTTTAACGTGGTTACAAAAACACTCCTGTCTTGGGTATTTCTTCAAGAGCTGAGGGAAGAAATAAGGAAGAGTGTAACCTGTGAGATGACAGATTTCACCAGCACAAAGAAAATGATGAAAAAAGGTTCTCATGAAACAGCCTCCCGAAAGATCATTGACATGGAAGCAGAACTGCGTAAACACAAGTCATTCATGTTCATAAAGGAAAATTATCCTGTAATTGTAAACAAACATGTAGACTCCCTCAGTTTTGACCTCAGTGGCTTTTATCACAATCTTACTAAATGTAAATAATAAAATGCATAAAACTTGGTACTAACCAGTATTTTGGCTAATGTCCTTATATGACCATAACCAAAACCAATTTACCTATTAGATACATTTTATATATAGTAATACCTCGGTTCACAAATGTTTCTGTTCAGGAACAATTCGGTTCACAAACAGAAGCATTTTGCAGAATTTTGCTTCCTTTCTAGAACTCTGCCATCAGGGGATGAACACAATTGTGGCTATGCTCCCCAGAATCATGGAACAAATTAAGTTTATGAGCCATGGTATTAAGTGATGAGCTGTATTAGGAAAAACAACATCAATAACTTAAGAGTAATGGCTTTAAAATAATGTAACCAATGTAACCAATGGTGTATACTGAAAATAAACCTCTATTTTTTTTTTTTGGTACTGGGGATCGAACTCGGGTCCTTGCACTTGCGCAGCAGGTGGCGAAACCACTGAGCTTAATTCCCGGCCCAAACCTCTATTTGTAAGCAAGATTCTGTTTGTTACTCCAATTTCTTTTAAACATATATGTATACCCGAGCACAGAAATTGTAGGATGTTACTCAGTTATCATTATCAAGATGACCAAGAATAAGTTTTAAAACTTTTTAATTATCATCCATGCAAATTTAAAATTTTTAAATTGCCACAGAAAATATACACTTTAAACAGCATTTCAAGGCTACCATTCCAGAGGCCCAGTTGACCTAGTGAGAAAAATAAGGAAACATAATCGTGATGCACGTTCTTAACATGCTGCATCATTCTTTTTGCCTGTCTCCACCACAAAACACAATGTTCCATAAAGAAATGCTCGGTCTGGTCCATCATGGTATTGCCAGCTCCTGTACAATGCCTGGCACATAGAAGGTTCTAAAAATAAATTGAGTGAATAAATGAAGTTCATAAAATACTACAAAAGGGTTATAATCCAGGTACCAATTGAAAAAGTAAGAAAAGCTACCTAGAAGTCAAGGGGAGATGCAATCGTTAAAGCTTGGAGTGCTATCACTAGATACTTGTCTCTTGTTTAGGAAGACAGCCTGTCGCTACACAATCCCAGACACGATTGAAATGCAGGAAAAGCCTGGGAGATGACTGAACTGTGTTGTCATTTGGTTGGAGGGAACTATGAGCCCAAAGACTGAGGTTACCAATTACTTGCATTGATTTGTATTTTGTTTT
Organism: Heterocephalus glaber; assembly: GCF_000247695.1. The sequence goes on from NW_004624816.1 coordinate 9,879,940, forward strand.
CTTAAAAAGGCTCTTTCTGAACCAAACAAGAGATATATACCAGATATGTTTGATAAATGATTTTCAATTTATATTAAATATAAAATTTCGAAGAGAGATAAACTAGTAATTTAACTCCATCTTTAAGGTGTTAAGGTATTGATGATAGCAGAATTATGGAATACGATGATCACAGAGGGCTTATGATACTAGTTTTATTTTTCTACTAATTGAAAAGGAGCTGGGAATGGCATTAATTAACCAAGACAACCATACTTCTTTCTTTTTGCCAAAATTTCTTGAACATAAAAATACTTCCATATTTTTCTAGGTATATATTATTAAAGTAAATGTAATTTAAAACGTCTCTTTTAAAAGATAAGTTTTTGTTTGTATAAAAAATTAGAATTAATTTATATTTGTGCAGTCTTTTCCCCCACTTCCTAAGAAGATAATCTTAAATAATAATCTGTTCTGCATGGAAAGTCTCACAAATGACACTACTTGTTTTATCCATCCTAAGGGACAGGTGTGACAAGAGAAATTGATCAGAGCAGGGCCAAGTGGGGCCAAGAGGTTGCAGCCTGACTTCCTCCAGCTTGCTCCAACAGCTTGCGAGGACACACACACACACACACACACACACACACACACACACACGCCCGGGGCACGCCCACCATCCCCAGCTTGGCCCTGCAGGCACCTCCAACAATAGCCGCCCCCTGCCGCCACCACCTCTGGCCTTCTGGCTGTGCAGCTACTTGGCTCCACATTACAGAGGCACAGGGGGACATAAAAGCCATTGTCCTGAGCTGCAGAAGTGAACAATAGAAAGAGGGCCTCTTTCAGGCTCCACGATGAAAACAAGCCCACTGGAAAAGTGAAGAGAATCTCTACAATAAAGGCACACCAAACAAATAAAAAATAAAAAATAAAGGCACACCAGACCACCATCCTTGGTAAGTTAGAGGGATCATCAGCTCCCATCGGAACCTGGACTTTCTTCAGGGGAAAGGCAGCTGAAACTTGCAATACAATCTTGCAGAGTGCAACCCTGAAGGAGGACAGGGAGCTCAACTTGCAGCCAGAAATCTGCCTGGATCTCATGGGTCTGGGACTAGCTTACTGAGACTCATTAACTTAGAACTGCACACTGCTGCCCACCTTGTTTATTGTGACAGCAGAGACATACCCTGAAGGAGGCCCCTCATTTTTAAAGGTGATAGATTAATAACTGCCACAAATTGTCATTCTCTAATGATGTATTTTATGCTATGGTGTTGCTGATTGTATTACTTGGGCTAAGGTGTTGTGATTGATCTAATCAGTTGTCCTTCCTAGTATAATGAAAATGAGATAGTCTCAGAGCCAATAGAGACTCAAAACCTAAAGACCAGCTATATCTGGAAGACACCTCTAAGAAGCAATCATTCCATAAGGGTTCAAAATACATCAACAAAGATACTTACAATAAGCAACTTCAAAATATCAACACAGGAACTAAACCAAGGACAGTACCAAAAACAAAAATGAGAAGACATTTAAGGAAGTCACAAACTCAGAATTCCACCCCACTGAAAGGCAAATTCCAGGCGAAATGAGGCAGAAAAGTCTGATAATCAACCACCTAGACACCCTGAACTGATAGCACAGGAAATAACAAAACAGATAAATGAGGCTCTAGGAAAATTCAAAGCAGAAATAATCTCCCAGATAACTATAGACATGATGAGCAGAATGAAAGACATGATTAGAGGCTCTAGAACAGAAACTGATTAAAAAAAAAACAGATGAGCTCAGAATCATGCCAGAAGCCATGAATGCCCAGCATAAGAAAGAAATGGAATCCATGAAACAGATTCAAACAGATATTCAGGAGATTAAAAACTCCACTGAAAGCATGCAGAGCAGATTAAAAGAATCTGAAGATAGAGTGTCAGATATAGAAGACAGGATTGTGGTGAAGGACCATGGAAACAGAGATTTCTTAAAAATAGTAAGGGACCATGAGAAATCAATTCAGCAGCTGCTAGATGATGCAAAGAAGAATAACATAAGACTGATAGGATTCCACGAAAAAACTGGAGAAAGTACAACTGACATGAAAAAACTGTTCACAGAAGTAATAGTAGAAAACTTCCCAGACAGAGGTGGAGAATTGGACTTACAGATAAGTGAGGCATACAGAACTCCACCTAGTCATGACCAAAAAAATCTACACCTAGACATATAATAGTCAAGATCCAGAAACCCAACAGAAGAACAAAATCCTACAGGCAGTTAGAGAAAAGAAACAAATCACCTATAAAGGAAAGCCCATCAGAATCACGGTAGACTTCTCAACTCAAGGAGAGCCTGGAGTCAAGTATTTCGAGCCCTAAAAGAAAATAACTTCCAACCTAGACTGTTGTATCCTGAAAAATTATCTTTCAAAATTGATGGGGAAATTAGATACTCCCATGACAAAGAACACCTGAGAAATTTCATGAACTCCAAACCAGCACTCCAAACAATTCTATGCAATATCCTAGAAAAAGGCAATGAAGGTCACAACTCCATGAGGCTCAACAGAGGGAAACCACCAGGCAAGGTAAGAAACTAAAGGGAAAGGGGGAAAAAGAAATAAGAGCCAACAATAGTAAAACATCATGACAAGGATAAATCAATATCTATCAATTTTAACTATCAATGTTAATGGCCTCAATTCACCAATCAAAAGAAGTAGATTAACAGAATGGATTAAGAAGCAAAACCCAGCAATATGCTGTATACAAGAAACACACCTAACTCAAAAAGAAATACATAGACTGAAAGTAAAAGGATGGAAAACGGCTCTCCACACAAAGGAACCCAGAAAAAAGCAGGGGTAACACTCTTATTTGCAGACAAAGTAGATTTCAAACCAAAAGTAATTAAGAGAGACAAAGATTGTCACTGCACCCTTGTGAAGGGAACAATCCAAGAGGAAGACATGACAATACTAAATATATATGCACCAAATACTAATGCCCCCAACTATACAAAACAAGTATTAATTGACATGAAAAACCAAATAACCACTAATACAATTGTAGTGGGAGACCTCAATACCCCACTATCACAAATAGACAGATCATCTAGACAAAAAATTAACAATGAAATTCAAGAACTGAACCAAGCTATTGAACAAATGGACTTAATGGATATTTACAGAGTGTTCCATCCCACAAAATCAGAATACACATTCTTTTCAGCTGCACAACAGTCATTCTCCTAAATAGACCACATGGTAGCTCATAGGACATGTCAAAGTCAATGTAGAAGAATTGAAATTACCCCCTGTATATTATCAGACCAGAGTGCAATAAAATTGAAGATCAATAACATGAGAAACTGCAAAACTCCCACAAACACATGGAAATTGAATAACACCCTCCTGAACAACTAATGGGTCACAGAGGAAATTAAAGAAGAAATTAGACAGTTCCTACAAGTAAATGAAAATGCCAGTACAACACACAGGTATCTATGAGACACAATGAAAGCAGTTCTACATGGGAAATTCATAGCAGTGAATGCCCATATAAGGGAAACAGAGAGAACTCAAGATAAATAACCTAATGCAGAACCTAAAACTCCTAGAAAAAGAAGAGAATAACAAACCCAAAACTCACACAAGAGAGGAAATTATAAAGATCAGAGCAGAAATCAATGGAGACTAAGAGAATGATACAAAAAAATGAATGAATCAAAGAGTTGGTTTTTTGAAAGAATAAATCAAATTGATAAACCCTTAGTCAACCTTATCAAATGTGGGAAAAACTTTTTAGCAGCTGTAAATCAAACAAAGGGCTACTATCTAGAATATAAACAGAACTCAAAAAATTCAGAGCCCCCCCCAAATTCAAAGACCCAATTCAAAAATGAGCATCTGAAATGAACAGACATTTCTCAGACAAAGAAGTAAAAGCAGCAAAGAAACATAAAAAATGTTCAACATCACTGGTCATTTGAGAGATGCAGATGAAAACAACACTGAGATTCCACCTCACCCCAGAAAGAATGGCTGCTATCA
>NW_004624816.1:9898380-9910693 GCF_000247695.1 Heterocephalus glaber
GAGCACAATCTCTGCTGTTATCTGAGAAATTATTTCTGATTTCATTTTTTCCAGATCCTCTTTTGTTGCCAGTTCAGGGAGCCCAGGTGGTTGAGTATTAGATTGTTGCATCTCGTTTTTCTTTGGGGTTGCTAAGGTGATCTGGAAGTCTTGTTTTGAGACTTGTTTATGTATCTTCTCATTTCAATGGGGTGGGGGGATCTGCTGACGCCTGCGCAGCTCACCTCCTCGGTGCTGAGGGTGACTCTGCTCCTCCCCACTGGGGATGGTGGTATGGCAGCCCAGAAGGCTCGAGTTAGGTAGAACTATTGAAGACATTGGTGTTGGAAACAATTTCATGAACAAAACCTTAGTCACATGTGAACTAGCACAAAGAATCAACAACTCAGATCTCATTGTATTAGAAGTCTTCTGCACAGCAAGAAAATCCACCAATAGTGTGAAGAGACAACCCATAATAAGCAAAAAATTTTTACCAGATGTTCTTCAGATAAAGGTCTACTATCTAGAAAATATGAAGAACTTGAAAAAGTCAGACCTCCCAAATGTAAAGACCCAATCCAAAAATTGCCACATGAAATAGAAAAAATTAAAAGAATCATAACACAGCTATATATGTGTACCCATGTTCATAGTGGCACAGTTTGTAATAGATAAAACTTGGAAACCCCCCAATTGCCCATCAACTGGAGACTGGATAAAGAAGATGTAGGGTTTTTTTATAAAATGGAGTACTACTCACCCATAAAGAATGGAAACTAGAGACATCTGTAGCTGAATGGATGCATGTAAATAAGGACTAAAAGGTGTAACAGATAATGTGAAATAGGAAGAAAAGGGGCAAAGGGGAATGGGAAGTGGGAGGAGTAGGGGATAGGAAAGAAGAGAATGGAATTAATATGAGAAAAGGAAAAAATGGAAACAAAGTCTTTGTAAATAGGGAGTGGTAGAGGGGTTGCAGGGAGGGCAGGGGAATGGGGAAAAAATATGAACGAAGATATATCATGTAAAGGTACAAACTCCCAATGATGAATGTCATCCTACTGTATACCTAAAATGTACAAATAAAATTAGTGAATAAAAATCATTATAAATGTAGTCCAACTCATCCATCATAAAACTACTGCAAGACTATAGATATATAATTCAATTAGCAGAAAGTAAAGAATTTGGTGTAATGATTCAATCTTGTTTCCTAAGTTTCTTTCCTCAGCTTTCTTCCACTCTTATCTCTTCCTAGTTTCTCATCCATATTCATTATATGTTAATAATCCCAAAAGTATATGGTTTCCATCCAGAATTTTCTGCTGCTCTCCAGACCTGTATAACCAGTTTCCAAACCTCAAGTTGGAAGTTCCATAGACATCTGAAATGCAAGATAAAATGGAAGTGACTGCATACATTATTTCTCCATAGATAAAGACCCCAAATATGTGACTCTCACCCAATTAATATTTAGTGAGGAGTTATTATAGGTCAAGAACTATTCTCAGGACAAGAAACAGAGTGGGGGAGTTATTGCTACTCTAACTTTATATGGCATCATTTCTGTCTCTGTCTTTCTTTTCTCCCTCTCTCTCTTTCCTTCTCTCTCTCAATCTCTCTCTCTCTCTCTCTCTCCCCTTTATTAATTTAGGGAAACAACATTATCATATATTTCCCCAAACAGTGGATAACTCTCAGAAACCTGCATGTACATCTGCTTGTTAAATAAATCTAAATTTCTATGTATTGGTCAGGATTACAGTCATCACAATACTACCACAATTTGGAAAGAGATTTATTCTAGGGGTTAGAGCTATGAAATTGTGGAAGCTGTCCATGAAAGCCGATGAAGAAATCTATACAGCCTGTCATCTCTCTGACTAGGGTTAAGTCATTATGTTTAATTCCCTGGAGTTCATCCCGGCTGACAGGTAGGGGGGAAACCTGAATATGAATGAGAACAAAGACAAACTGGAAAACCAAAGATGAGATGGGACCTACATTTGTGTCTTACAGTCTCAACCCTGATGGTCTAAGTGACCTGCTGCTCCTCTTCTGCTCAGAACTGCACATCCACTGGGTTTAGCACTTGGAAGCCAATGCAGGTCATGTGATGAGAGCTGGAGGAGCCACAGGTTAGGGTCAGTCAAGCCAGCAGCCTCTGACACCATGTACAAGTGACTACAGTGTCTTTGGCCCAGCACCCACCTTCAGAATGAAACACACCTGCAATTTCACTTCAGTTTTCCAAATACTGGGCAAAATTCTGTGGCTGCTGCTAACCCAAACCCAGGCACAGAAGAGAGTTCTGGAAAACTGCTACAGTTTAGATACTGAATATCCTCCAAGGACCTGTGTGTTCAAGGCTTGGTCCCCAAGATGGTGATACTGAGAAGTGCTGGGAGGCTTTAAGAGGAGGGGCATAGTTGGAGACCCTGAGGTCATTTGGGACGTGCCCTTCAAGAGACTTCAGAATCCCAGCCTTGTGCTGCATTTCCTTGGTGATGTGACTGCCAGCCCCAATATGTACCTCACCATCACCATCTATGCTTGGAAGGGATCAGTCCAGGGCCAGCCCTCACCAAGCCCGTGCTCTACCTTAGACGCTGAGCCTCTGAGACTGTGAGCTAAGTAGACTTCTCTTTATAAAGTTAATTGCCCTGGGTATTTCATGATAGTAATATGAAACTCATAAAGAAACACAGTTCCCTATGTCAGCTAACAAAACTATCCTAGTGTGTTTAAAATATATGCCTGACATATGGGTTCAATGGGACCTGAATGGTATATAGAATTTGAATAATTCTACACCTGAGAAGATTCACCCAAAAGACAAAAACAAGTATAACAACCTCTCATAGTAAATAGTTTGACCTAGCTTCGGAAGTTTGTCTTTTAAAAAAATATATATATGTAATTAATAGTATACTTGCCTGGTAGAGAATTTACAAAGATTTTATAGAACCAGATTAAAAGATGCTGGCAAGTCAATACACAAATCCCAAATGTTATGCATTTTTATTTATAGAAGAGATATTATTACATGAAGACAAAAGAATCTATTCTTTACATGTTCAATAACTTCAGGACACACAAGAGAAATTCTAAAATGTACTCACCAGGAGATATTTATCGGTGGCCTAAACAATGGAAAGCACCCATCCTATGACTAACTTACATTCAGGTAATAATTTACTCTCCTGGAAGCATCTAGCTCATCACTTTTACTGTGGTTTTCACACATATTCTGAGGAAGGTGCCAATCACTTGACTATTTGGGTACAACTGACCTAATTTAGAACAGATGTCCCGTCTCAATACCCAACAGAAGATTCTGTCTGGAGACAGCTGAAAGGGCAGAGCACGTCGCTGCTGGCAGGCCCTGAGACAGAGCTCACAGGCAGGGTCCCTGGAGGGCAAGAGTTTAAAGCAGAAGGAACTGACCTGAAGCACACCAAACACTTTCTTCTACACTTTTCCCTTTTTGTTTTCTCTCCCATCAACTACTCAACATTCTCCCTGGTTCTAGGGAAAGAAGCCAATAAACTAATTCACACTAAGGTGTAAAAACCTGATAAGGCAGCTAGCAGGTATTAACAAGGCCATAAGCTAAGAAAAAACATCCTAGCAATGAGATTAGAGTTGTCTTGAGCCAATAAGAGAGAAAATAACATCATCCAGATTCCTTCAAATTAATCGTCTTCTCATTTAGAGCCTGCCATATTCCCGTCTATCAGGGAAGACTCACAGATACGAAGGAATGGCAAACTTCAACAGTGCTGGTGCCACACTGTGGACTCTAGAGGTGAGAGACTTCCAACCACAGTTTGGGCTCACTTCTTAGGAACAGTGAGTTTAGGTGTTCTAACCTGTAACAGCCCAGTACCATCCCTTCCAGCACACTGCTTTTTCTACTGACTGAAACTCGTTAAATAGCCTGCTTAAAATACCCTTCTCAGCTTCTTTCTCACTACAGAAATCTCTCTCCAAAACTAAATGATAAGATAGATAACAGGTCTGTAGGTAGACAAAAACTTATCAAAAAGAGGAAGCAGGAATTTTCAAACAAGACAACAGAAGGAAATGAAATACAAAGTACCCTGAAAAGATGTCCAAAACGGCTTTCATACCAAGGTCTGGACAGTGGGTCTACACAATGTGCAATGTGTACTTCTAGCCCTCAGGATTCACCCAGAAGCATCTATAATGGCCCATCGCCAAAGGAATACTCCCCTGGTATCTGCCCTCCCTTACTGCACTAACCCTCCTCATTCCCTACCCTTAAGCAGCTCAGACACATTTTAATGCCAGGAGAGCACTGCAAGGGGCCCAACTTCCTGGAGCCAAGGGCAAAAATAAAGCTATGAAACTGTTTGCAAGAGCTTAAAATAACTCTTCTAACAAAGCTAAGCTACACTTTGAGAGAAACAGCACAGCAGCAGAAGAGAGAATTCTAACCATCCAGCTGCCTATAAATGACCTCTCGGCTTCACCCAGCAGCGAACTTCCTCCCCATGAGAACATCTCCCCCAAGGCAGTGACAGTCGTTCAGCTTTTTAGATTTCACCCACATATCATCTTTTTAAAAGTCTAGCTGAATAGTAAAAGACCAGTGGCAATGAGAGAAGCACTTTTAATGTAATTTAATATGACTTCAGAAACCACAGCCAGGAGACAAGTATATCAGTGGATGTATTTTTCTTTTAGAATGACCAAAATTTATTCATCATGAAATCCTCTGTTGTAAGCAAGTCCCCAAGGATTGCAAAACAAAAGCTAGATTCAGCAGCTTCTTCCTTGCTAAACAAGACTCACCCTGTCCCTTGGGGCAGCCAGCAACCAAAAAGGGTTTGCACCCTGCCTCACAGGGCAAGTCGCTCAGGGTAAGAAAGGACCTAGAATGAGGAACCTGAGCTGGGTAGGTCTCAGCTGCTCCCTGCTCCATCTGGGACAATGAACCAAGTGGTCTGGGTGGAGGTCTGGCACTTAGATGCATGTTAATCAACGCCAGCCTCGGTGCTGCCCTGCAGTAGGCACAGAACCAACATGATGCACCAGCAGGCACACAGACACTTGTGCTTTTGCCAAACCTTTGGGCAAGCTGGATCCAGTCTCCATTATTTCATTTGATTCTGAGCCCCTGGCTATAGTGGTGGATGAAGTCCAAGCCCTAGTAAATCTCTCTGCCCTCAATAGTTCCCAGGAACTTGGGCTGGTTCTAGCACCTTCACACGGTCAGTGTTCAGCCTCCATCCCCTCCCTCTCTCCTCCACTAGCATTCAAGCAGCTTCCAAGCTGGCCCCTGGAGACTTCCAAACTGGAGACAGCCAGTTAGAATTAGACACTAGAATTGCTTCTTCTTAAGCAAATGTGAGTAGAAGCTGGCATTAGCGACACCACTTCAGGATTTTGAAGATGTGAGGAGCCCCAGCATGTTCCCTCTATGCAGACTCCCAGACCAGAGATTTGAAGTTCTATGTAATACTTCTCTTAAATGGTCATATTAAAGATCACACTTATCCTAAAGAAATAAATGTCATCTCTTTAGCCATCACCTATCAAAAGACTGGCTTTGTCTTGTCTATCTGATAAATATTGGGGGCTTAAAATTAATTTTTGGTTCATCTTGATGTCTTTGCCACCTAGCATGGGGTCTGGTACAGAATCCATCATGGGAATTGCTTCGCTGGTAATACAGTCCATATCACAGATCACTTATTCCCTTGTGTTAAACTTGCTTGTGTATTATATTACATTTACTAGGATTCTGTAGTACAAGTTTGTAAAGGACTAAAGCCACCATAAGTAATCAACCAATAAAAAGTGTTTATCAAAAAAAATGAAGTCAAGGAAACCATGAATTTCTCAGAAACAGAAAAGTTTTTCAAGTCTAAATAGAGTTTTTTCAAAATGATCTACCACAAAATTTCTTATTCACCATCAGTAATAAGTTACATAATGATATATACTTACTTTAACCATTTCCTCTAACTAATTCGAATGGACACACAAAGGATCAACCTCCCAAAAGTCAAGGGTTTAGGTTTAGGTAAAGAGCTGAAGAATTATTGCATGGCTAGTTATTTTAGGCCCTGGCAGGGCTATTTAGTAAGTTCTCTGGAACTTGTTGCCCAGTTGTCTAGACACAGGCACATCTGAGGGCAGGCACATCTCAAAGTGATTTGCTTCTCTCAAACACACAAGGCATTTAGTTGGTTGGGCCAAAGAATTCCCCTGGGTATTTCCCATATTAAGAATTATATGACATCTATATGCTATTTGATTAATGCATTTTCAGTGTTAATAGATTCAAATTGGTAACTAATACTTGAAAACAGAAAACCCCTGGGGAGTAAAGGTAAAAACTTGATGCAAATCAACTTCCTATGAAATACAGATTATGATGCAATACATCAAAGGCACAGTATTCTTCAGTGAGTCTAGAGAAATAGAACTTGGATGACATCTTAAATATACACCATTCTAATTTTACCCAAGCTAAATAATTGTATGTTATTATAATAATACACACTATTACTAGATAATAATAGGGTTGCATTCATATACTAAGCTCTTTACAAACTACAAGTACAATGGTATTTGCAGAAATGGTTATCCATCAAGTTTGCAAAAAACCTCACTGCCTCCATTTTCACATATTCACATGACTTAGCACCAATGAATTCTCCAAGATCCTTTGGGGAAAAAAATCATAAAGGGGTGAGGTAACTGAGTAGAAGAGAAAGGAACAGAAGGGCTTGCTATTTACAAAAGCACCTTAGCTTATGAAAAAGAGCATGAATTCGAGAGTCAAATTACTCTGGATTTGAATCCTGGCTCTTATGAGCTGTGTGATGTTGGGCAAGTGACTTAACCACTCTCCTGATCTGCAAAAATGTAATAATAATACCCTTCAGAAAGCTGAGGCAAAGATTAAGCCAGATAATGCATGTGAAAATGCCTCACATGAAACCCAAAATGGTTTATACCAAATGCTCATAAATATAGAGTTTTCTTCTTTTCCTAGAGTTAATTATTTGCTTAAAACTCACAGCTGACATGAAGAGTGTTGATCCCCTCCCCCTTTTCCCCTAAATTCTCCCAACTGGTCAGGCCCATCCTAATATTTTTACACAATCTCCCAGTAATTTTTCATCTCAAAATAAATCTGTACTCTCAGATAACTGAGAAGTTCATGAGTTAAAAAGGAATCTTTCTAGAAATAGGGCAATGTTTTTAGGAGTATCTAGATTTTTTGTTTCTGTTTGGTATCCTAAAACAGTGTCAGGGATAGGAAGTGGTCTGTGAGGTCTTTATTCAAAATATAAAATAAAACACAAGCTGAAAAATCTGAGCTCCCCTGCTCTGGAGATGGTCATGGTTACTGATGCATGACACTGTGAGGAAAATTCCGTGTGGAAACTAGATAATAGCAAGAGGGGCCTTCCTCACAGGGAACTCAGAGCCTTTAATGTCTAAAGTTCCACTTGTGCTGAGAATATATTTGCTCTACTTTAGAAGCTCTGGAATTCTCTCAGGCCACTGATAACAAACACTTTAACACCAAAAGCTCTTCATACGGTTTTCCTTTAGGACATGTTTAGTTCAATAGGGGAAATGTAATTTACCTTAAAGATTTATTATGCATTTCCAAAAGGTGGACATTTACTCTCTCCTCATCACAGGATTAGGCACAATTATGTCATTAACCTTCCAAACATTCCTTTTGGAAGGTGGTGAATTTCCTAATAACCACTATGGTCAAGCTGAGGTCAGAGGTAAACAAAAGGTTAAGTATCACAGAGTTTAGGGTCCTATAACTTCACAGGCGAAATTGTGATTGGAATCTAGGTCCTCTGGCTAATTGACTCACTACCATCCAGGCTGGTGTGCCTCTTCTGATGTCAACAGGGATACTTAGTTCCTGATGTTCAGAGGTCATGATGAAAGCTCAAAAGGAAGGAAAAATTATCAAGATTTTATGAAAGAGGGATATGGCTCACCACAGCTAGACCAAATGCATGGGTATATCCAACCACATCAGCCTGCTGGGACCAAAACAGCATCAAGCAGTGCAGAGATAAAACAGGGTTCTTTCTGCTGAAGGATTTGCTACTCCCTTCTGAAGACATGAGCAGAAAATTCCTCTCCCTTTATTAAGTGGATTATCTAATTTGCAGCTCAGATCCTAAGTTTATGGAGTTAAAATAACTGAAATATTCTGAGGTTCTGCAGCATAGTATGTACTATGCGAGACCTTTACATATATTTTCTTGTTTAATCGTTATAACAACTTCTTTAACAAGCAAGCTGCATATTATACTTCTATTTTACCAGTTACTACACTGAGTTTCCAAAAGACCAAGTAATTCACCCAAGGGAAGTAACATAGTAGAGACTATTACTGTGAAAAGTTTAACAGACTTCAAAATCTATGATCTCTGTGTTATGTTTTAATTTTCTTACAAAAAAAACTGTAAGGAAAGGGCTTGATCACATTTCCCCCTTGTTCTGTACATTACTCACCTACAACTTATGGTAACCCTCTTCAGCTAGGATTGATCTCTTTGAAGTAAAATCAATTCAACCTTGAGAACTGGCTCACCAGCTCCTATGTATGGCAAGGAAAGACTACATAGATATTGACCACAATGCCCTGCTGACCCCAGGATCCTCAGGAAATACTCAAATTATGAACTTCCATGAAAGGAAAATGATGATTACACGGCTGCCTGGAATGGTCACAAATGCCAATACTCTGTCAGATAGTACCATTTAATGTCATCCTTGCTAGAAATACAACAAAATCACAAATACTCATCTTTAAAATAAAAGGAGCCCTGTCACATCTTTCTCTTGTTACTTCTTCCCTATACCATGCTTAGGGACCTGCCTCTTCTCTCTGGAACTCAACCTCACCACTACTGACATTTAGAATGGGAAAATTCTTCATTGGGAGGGATGGATCTGTCCTTTTCTGTGTCCTGTAATTTGTTCAGCAACAACCCTGACCACTACCCACTACATGCCTGTAGTCATGAAATAAAAACTGTCTCCATATGGTCCTAAATGTCTCATGCAGGACAAAGTTGCCCCCAGTTAAGAATTACTGGGCTCAAAGGAGCCAAACATCCTCACTGGAGGAAAGATAGCCTATTTAATAAATGGTGTTGAAAAAACTGGATTTCAACTTGCCAAAGATTAAAACTAGACCCATACCTATCACCATGCACTAAACTAAAATCAAAACAGATTAAAGATCTAAATATTAAAACAAAAACAATAAACTTGCTGGAAGATAAGGTAGGTAGAACTCGCAAAGACATTGACATAGGAAAAGGCTTTATGAACAAAAAACCTGAGTAGCACAGGAACTAGCAAAAGAGTCAACAACTGGGATCTCATCATTAAAAAGCTTCTCCACTGCAAGAGAAACCACAAACAGAGCTAAGAGACAACATACAATGTGGGAAAAAATTTTTACCAGCTATTCCTCAGACAAAGGTCTACTATCTAGAATATATAAAGAACTCAAAAAAATCAGATCCCCCCCAAATATAAAGACTCAATTCAAAAGTGGGCATCTGGCCCACACTCCCCAGTGACCAGCTTAGCTGTGCAGGTGCCTGCAGCAACCCCCCCTCACCCCCCTACCCCTCCACCTCCGCCTCTGGGCTCCTGCCAGTGCTGGTAACTGGTTCCACACTACAGAGGCACAGAGGGTCATAAACGCCATTGTCCTGAGCTCCAGAAGATAGAGCAGAAGTAAACAACAGAAAGAGGGCCTCTCTTAGGGTCCTTGATGAAAACTGAAGCCCACTGGAAAAGTGAAGAGAATCTCTGCAATAAAGGCACACCAGACCACCTACTTGGTAAGTTGGAGGGATCATCACCTCACATCTGGAACCTGGACTATCTTCAGGGGAAGGGCGGCTGGAACCTGCAGTAGAACCTTGCAAAGATGAACCCTGCAGGAAAACAGGGAGCTCAACTTGGTACTTGAAGCCAGAAATCTGCCTGAATCTCACGGGTCTGCGACTGGCTTGCTGAGAGTCACTGACTTATATCGCACACTGCTGCCCAAATTGTCTACTGTGACAGCAGAGACATACCCTGAAGGAGGCCCTTCATTTTTATTTTTTCTTATTTTCAAAATTATTATTACTTTTTTGCTCTTATTTTTAATTTTTAATTATTTTCTACTCTTCACATTTTTCTTTTTTCTTCTTCTATCTTTGCATTCCCTCTCTCACTCTCTCATTCTCTTGCTGTCCCACATTGTTCTTCATTTCCCTTTTTGTTCCTATTCTGGCCCTAACTCAGATTTCTTCTTTATTTTTCTTTTCTTCTCTTTTTCCTTCTCTCAATTGTCATTAGTTTTAAAGGAAAGTAAATACAGTTTCTAGCATCCCTATTGCAGTTAGGTTGTTCTGTTCTCATCTTTCTTATTCATTCTGTCTTTTCCTCTTGGCTTCAACAGTTTCTTAGACTTTGCATGATCTTTCTTTGTCCTCTGGCCTCACAGCTAACCTTTCCCTATCCTTCTACCTATCTATCCCTCCCTCCCCAACTCCTTCTAACTCCCCATCCCAAAGGGTAAGGTTGCTATATTGAAGAGTTTATTCACTATAAACATATGTTGGGCTAGTCCTCGATTTTGATTTAATTCACACAATTAAGAGTGATATATTAATAACTACAACAAATAGTCATTTTCTAAGCTGTGCTTGATGCTATGGTGTCGCTGATTGTATCACTTGGGCTAAGGTGTTGTGATTGATCTAATCAGTTTTCTTTCCCAGTATAATGAAAATGAGATACCCTCAGAGTCATTAGAGATTCAAAACCCAAAGACCAGATATATCTGGAAGACACCTCTGAGAAGCAATCATTCCATAAGGGTTCTAAATACAAGCAAAAAAGACACAATAAGCAATTTTGAAGTACCAACCTAGGAATTAAACCATGGACAGTACCAAAAACAAAAATGAGAAGACATTTAAGCAAACGCAGACTTCCACCCCACCAAAGGCAAATTCTGGGGGAAAAGAGGTGGAACAGTATGATAATCAACTACCAGGACACCATGAACTGATAGCACAGGAAGTAACAAAACAGATGAATGAGGCTCTAGAAAAATTCAAAGCAGAAATAATCTCCCAGATAACTACAGGGATGGTGAGCAGAGTAAATGACATGATTAAAGACTCTAGAACAGAAAAAGATAAAAAAAAAAAAATAGATGAGTTCAGAACCACGCTAGAAGCCATGAAAGTCCAGCATAAGAAAGAAATGGAAACCATGATTGCCCAATATAGGAAAGAAATGCAATCCATGAAACGGATTCAAACAGATATTCAGGAGATTAAAAACTCCATTGAAAGTATTCACAGCAGATTGAGTGAATGTGAAGATAGAATATCAGATATAGAAGACAGAATTGTGGTTAGTGAAAACAGAGATTTCTTAAAAATAGTAAAGGACCATGAGAAAGCAACCCAGCAGCTGCTAGATTATGCAAAGAAGAATAAGGTAAGATAGGAGTTCACGAAAAAGCAGAAGAAAGTACAAATGACAATTGAAAAACTCTTCACAGAAGTAATAGTAGAAATCGGACATACAAATAGTAGAGAATTGGACATACAGATAAGTGAGGCAAATAGAACTCCAACTAGTCACGATTAAAACAATCTACACCTAGACATATAATAGTCAAGATCCCAGAAACCCAACAAAAGAACAAAATCCTACAAGCAGTTAGAGAAAATAAACAAATCACATACAAAGGAAAGCCCATCAGAATCACAGCAGACTTCTCAACACAAACGCTCAAGTCAAGGAGAACCTGGAGTAAAATATTTCAAGTCCTAAAAGAAAATAACTTCCAACCTAGACTGTTGTACCTGCAAAATTATCTTTTAAAATTTATGGGGTAATTAAATACTTCCATGACAAAGAACACCTGAGAAATTTCATGAACACCAAACCATCACTCCAAACAATTCTAAACAATATCCTAGAAAAAGACAATGAAGATCACAACTTCATGAGGCCCAAAAGAGTGAAGCCACCAGGCAAGGCAAGAAACTAAAGGGAAAGGAGAAAAGTAAAAAATAAAAGAGTTGGGCTGGAGATTTATCTCAGTGGTTCTGTCACCTGGCTTGCAAGCGCAAGGACCCAAGTTCAATCCTCAGTACCAAAAAAAAAAAGAGCCAACAACAATAAAACATCATGACAAAGACGAATCAGTATCTATCAATTATAACCATCAGTGTTAATGGCCTCATTTCACCCATCAAAAGAAATAGACTGAGGCCAGGGATTTAGC
>NW_004624816.1:9945339-9964418 GCF_000247695.1 Heterocephalus glaber
TTCTAATCTATTCCACTGGTCCTCAGGTCTGTTTCTTTGCCAGTACCATGCTGTTTTCATCACAGTAGTTTTGTAGTACAGTTTCAAGTTGGGAATTGTGATATCCCCACCATGACTCTGTTGCCTAGAATTGCTTTTGCTATTCTAGGTCTCTTCTGGGTCCAGATGAGCTTTTGGATTATTTTCTCTAGTTCTGTGAAATATGCTATTGGGATTTCAATCGAGATTGCATTGAATCTATATAGCAGTTTTGGAAGTATGGCCATTTTCACTCTATTGGTTCTTCCTACCCAGGAACAGGCGATGTCTTTCCATTTTCTTATATCCTCTTCAATCTCTTTTTTCAGAGTGCTGTAGTTCTCAACGTAGAGGTCTTTTGCTTCCTTCATTAGATTGATTCCTAAATATTTCATTTTTTGGATGCTATTGTGAAAGAGACTATTTCCTGAATTTCTCTTTCAGTGAGTCTGTTATTTGTGTACAAGAAGGCTATTGTTTTTTGAGTGTGGACCCATATCCAGCTACTCCACTGAATCTGTCAATTAAGTCTAGAAGTCTTTTGGCAGAGTTTTTTGGGTCTTCTATATAGAATATCATATCATTAGCAAATAATAGCAGTTTAACTTCTTCCTTTCCCATCTTTATTCCTCTTATTTTTTTCTCTTGTCTAACTGCTGTGGCTAATGTTTCCAAAACTATATTGAACAGGAGTAATGATAATGGACATCCTACAAGAAATAATCTTTACCATATCTAGATAAAAATGTAAATTTTGCAGGCCAACTAAAGTGTATGCGATATGATCAGTTGTGGAAAAGTATGAAGTTACTCTTGAGTTCTTCTGAAGGCTCTCCAGAAGTTATATTCGTGAACTTTTAAGAGTGACATCATCAATTTTGACTTCTTTATACAATGTAAAGGAGCCACTGATATTTAATGTTGTGGGGGTTTTTTCTCAGTACAGTCTGAATGCTGGCCTCAAGCCTAATCTTCATCTCTTTTCCTACAACCTGGTTCCACCCCTTGCAAGCTGAGTACCATCATAGCAAAAGCACAGTCCAATAAGCAACAGTAGAGCAGGGCAGACCCAGGGCCCTCCCTAGGAGCTGGGGAGTCATTTTCCCACATGCAATGAGAAGACCCCATTCCAGGAAGCAGAGAGAGTGTTTGAGCACCAGGCAACAGACACCAGCTGTAGCCATGAGGGTTGTCACAGCAAGATGCCTCAGCAGGGAGGTTCAACCAAGCCCAGTGTAGACCAAGAAGAGCTACAGGGGGTAAGAGAAGGGATAGCACTTGGCAATCTGGATAGACATCAAGCATTAGAAAGTCTGTCCTCAGAGCAGAAGAGGGTAATGTCTAAGAGCAAAGACTCAGGTATACTCACATCTCAGTATGGGGCTCTCCACTGACTAACATAGGCACCATGGGAACATTATTCAACTCATGTGTAAATAAGGATGTCAATAATAATCCATAATATGTTAAAACCATAAAGATTAAGTAAGGGATGATGTATGTAAAGTCAAGTGCTTGACATATAGTATGTACTTAATAAATGGCAACTAGTATCTTTATCATTATTATATTAATCAGGGCTTCCATCCCCTGTCTATGGTTAGTATAAAGCTCCAGGCATTGGCAAGTAAACCAGCAGGAGAGGACTCAGCTGCCCAGGGAGCAGAGCTCTCAGTGACCTTGATGAGGAGTCAGGTACTTGGGAACAAGATGAAGCAGGAACCCAGAGACTGGAGCAAACAAAGGCAGAGCATCAGAAGCTGTTTTCAGACCTGGAGCACAAAGTCAAAGTCGGACCTAAAGCAGACGTTCAACTCACTGACTTGACGCTGAGCTACAGGGTCTGGGGCAGAATTTCTAAAACTAGGTTTAGTCCTAGAAACCAGGACAGGTCTGGGCTTGCAGGAGGCAGAAAACAACAAAAGGTAGAGATCAAACAGATCCAAGGGAGAGCCTAAGCAAGACCTACATTCTCTTCTCACCACCAAACGTTCATTGTACAACTGGACTGGATCACCCACAACTGATGGAACAATGAAGAGACAGCAATGGATGGACAGCATGACCCTCTCCCCAGGGCCACATGTCACAGGATTTCAGATCATTTTACAACAATGCAGCAACCATTAAAATATAGTTGTCCCAGACCTCTGCTCTCCAAAACTTATGTCTTCCAGACATGATACATTCATGTGTGGACATCCGAAACTCATTTCAAAGTGCAGATTTACTTGATTCTGTGCCCACAGGAAAACATGTAACTTGCTTGAAGTGAAAAGCTTTCAGGTGTTCCACCTGAAACTGGCTTAGAGGAGCCTGTATCTTTAACAGAGAGAGCTGTAAACAGCCCCGGGCAGCAAATGCCTGGTGCTCCAGAATCACAAGACTTGCCTTATGAAATGTCAGCCTGGTTACGTCAAGTCCTCAAGACAAACTTCAGCATAATTATCTCTGGCACAATGCAGTTTCATCTCAACACCATACATAGCTTTGGGTTTAGGTTCAGATGAGAGCATCAACTGGTTTGGGGCCTAAGAAGAGGTAGTGATGACAATGACTACTCCCTTACACCTCTTAATTTTTTTTACAATTCCCCAGAACAAATATATAGTGGTTTTCTGGCTGTTTAGCAAGAAGTCTGTACCCCTTCAACTGTCCTGGCATGACCTCTGAAAATTTTTCAGATGAGCTGAAGTCAAGGAAAAACCGATCTGGGTAATTAAAGACACAATAAACAAAAGATCACTTACCAAAATGACTTGAAATCCTTTAGCAAAACCATTGTAAATTATGCTTTGGGGAGAACAAAACTATATCATATTATAGCAAGTAAATGCTTTATTACATTAAAGTAAGCTTGGAGTCACGGACTTTCCCAGCTCCACTTCTATCATTTCTTATAATCTTTGTTATTTTTTTTTAGCTTGACAAAAACCCTGAGAAGCCAGTCTTTGAAACAATCATCCTTGGTACAGTGTAGTAACATCTTGCAACAAGTTAAAATGGAACCCAATACAAAATTCAGTAAGAGCCCCCTCTTGTTCTACACAGACACACACACGCACGCACACAATACTCCATGATCGCCCTCCCTGTCCCCACTGCCCTGAATATATTGGTGAGCAGGAAGGAAGGGTGTGGTCATTGTAAAGCAGAGGAAGAAGTTACCATGTGACAAGAGAAGCTTCTCTGTGAACTAGAAGACAGGCTGTCATAAACCATCAGAGAAGAGGACACAAAAAAGCCTATCACCCCTGCCACTATGAGGGCCCCACACAGTCCACAGGCCTTGCAATCTTTAGTTCCATCACAGCTCAGGGTTACCACTGGGTTTCCATCCACCATTGGGTGGACTAAAGCCAACCTAAAATTTGAAGGGTGAGGCCAAGGTGGACCTCACCTAAAACAAATACGGAAAAAAATATCTCCAACTCATGAACATACTCTGTGACAGCAGACAGGAAAATCTTGAGTCACAAAAATATTGAACTGGGTTTGGAAGGCTCAAAGGGGCAGTTAAATCAGCATTTGTGAGACTTACTGAGCCATAGATTGTGCTAGGGCCTTTACACGGCTGCTACTGGCTACATTATTCCCTGGTTATGTTATTTAACTGCAAAGTTGAGACTAGATACCTGTACAAAATACTGATGTCCTCAAGAGTTAACCCCAGGGGCTGGGGATTTAGCTCAGTGGTTCCGCCGCCTGCCTCCCAAGCACAAGGACCCGAGTTCAATCCCTGGTATCAAAAAAAAAAAAGAGTTAACCCCAAACCTTTCTTAGGAAATGCCAACTCAGTAACACTTGGTTCAGTCAAATCATGTACCAAAACCCCCCGTACATGAGTTCTAAGTATTCTCCATCTTCCTTTTTGTGGGATCACTACAGAAAATGACAGCACTCTAAAGTCAAGAGATTTCTAGTATCCTCAAAAAAAGGGCTAAATTTCTTAGATGAACGTAATGATTCCTTGCATTCACATTGTTCAATTTTGTTTATTCAATAACTATTTACTGAGTGGACTAAAAAAAGGGCAAGACATCTCCACACAACCCCACTCCACTCCCTGAGCTGACGGAGCAATGTAGACATCACAGGCAAGAAGCAGACCGTGACAGGACATGCACCATGGGAAGGAGAGGCAGTGGAAGGAGCCCAGAGCAGCCCAAGGCAGTCTTAGCAAGGCGCACCCCAGGAGCCTCCAAAACCCTTCTAGAAAGTGTCCTCATCAGTTTTACAGATACATACATTCAGAAGAGGAGTCTTGGTCACATTACACCAGGCAGCATCTAAACATGAAATTATTTATCCTTCGTGCAATAATTTAATGAATAACATGCAAAAGACTAGAAAAACCTGATGCTGAACTCAAAAGCTTCAAACCTAATCTCAGGGACTGGTTTGAGAACTGGATGAATAGGACTGAATAATTTTAAGTCTTTATTTTAGTCTTACCTTTTAACTCCCACAAAATTATGAGCCTGGTTTAAGTTCCCTTTGGAGAAACTTCTGGGGCTCTGCCTTCTTATCTAAAGATCTTTCCTATTAATACAAACTGCAGTTGTCCTTTGACATTCACAAAGACTAACATGATGAGAAATTTTGAATACTCAAGCTCACAAATTTCTCTGCAGCATAAAATTTTCTCCATAAAATATAGTCTTTCATTTACACTTTCATTTAAGAAACATTTTACTGAGTGCCTGCTCTGTGTAAGCTAGGCAACAAAGTGTAACCAAGTGATATAAGAGACGCCTTCAGAACAGAAAACAAGACAGCTGATTGTCTTAGATACCAAGTGGTAAACCAAGGACATGGGTTCAAATCCTAGCTTCAGCAAAAGTATAAATCTGTGCTGTGGATTTTATGTTATTAGCATGTAATTGAAACCACAATGCTGTATCTGTAAATGCTATGGGTTTCTATGCCCATATGCCAGATGCTGGACACTTGGATTATAGTGCTGTTTTCCTGTGTGGCACTCAATCAATCACTTGATTCCTCTGGGCCTCAGTTTACTCATCAGAAAAACTAGCATTGAGGTGGATGACTGCTACAATTTCTCCAAGTTCAAAATACTAATACTGATTCTATGATATTTAAGAGAAGCTTTGGTGCTGAGAATTTTAATCATAAGTATGTCTATTTGTGAGAAGTAAAGTCTACATTAACACCTCAGTGCATTTGCATAAAAAAGTATATTTTACTTTCAGAAAATAATCTCTTAAATTTTGCCTCCATTATACAATTATGAAATCTAGACAGCAAGTGCTTCTGATTGTATATAATAGAGAAGCAACACTGCAGCAGCTGTTACCAATCAAAAAAATAAACACTTCACCACTGCCACGAAAACCAAGGAGCCAAGATACATATTTTTGTAATCAAACTGGACTAAGACTTCAGGGAGGGTAAGTTAGTTCTTCAGTTGACAGAAGAACAAAAACTATTTTAAAATATCCTGGCCTTCTGATCACAGTGTAATCTCTCTCTCTCTCTCTCTCTCTCTCTCTCTCTCTCTCTCTCTCTCTCTCTCTCATTCCTCTCTGCTTATATGCTTATAACTGCTTTTAAGCATGTGTGTAAAATCTAATTCTGGATCATCATTTTCCAAAGTAGTCCCACGGTTACCTTTGCAGGTCTCCGGCTGACCTCCGTGCAGTGCATTTCTCAGGCTTGCATAATGATGGTGATAAAACTGCTGCTAATGATTAATATTCATTGGCTGCCCACAAAATGTGTGCAAAGCCATATGTGCAGTACAAGCCTTCCTACATCCTGCACTCAAAGACAATATGTTTTACATAGCAGGAAGGTCAAGTACAAATGCAGCGATCATTTCCAAGGGTTACACTAAAGTATTAGTGACAAATTGGGCTTTCTGACACTTGGGCAGCTCACAGACATGAACCTGAGCTACAATCTGTATGTGGCTTGTGACCTAAGGGTTTGTGTGCTTGAAGCGTAGTCCTCTGGATGCTGACATTGGGAAGTGAGGCCCTTGTCATCAGGAGCGCCTTCACCAGGGATTAAGTAGCTTCTGTGGGACTCTGGTCTTTCCCAGAAAGCAGGGTGTTGTAAAAGAGTGTGCCGGCCCCCTTCAGGCTAGTGGCTTTCTCTCCCGTGTGGTGGCTCCCTCTCACGGCATCCCACCATGATGGTGTCCACTGTGGTATCACGCAGGGGCCCCTCGCCTTCATCTTTAGCCTTCAACACTGTGAGCTAAATAAATCTCCTTTCTTATAAGTTACTCAGCCTCAGTAACAGAAGCAATAATCATGGAAACAGACTAATGCAACTTAGTTAAAAACACTCAAAAACCAGGATATGCAACATTTTAAAAATCTAATTTCTTGCCTCATTTGAATCAGATCTGGCAACAATAAGTCCCACGTTCCTACATAGTGAGAACTGACTGGGCCCTTCAATGGGCTTCCTAGCTCCTCACTTTATTCAATGACAGTACTGTTCTCATAAACATTTAAGTTTTCAACACTTGTGAGTTTTATAAATTATAGTAAGACCATTTCGTAAGAGAGCTAGCTTTCTGACAAGTGTTGAATTGTACAATACATTATTATTGCCTATAGGTACAATATTGTCCTGCAGATCACTAGAGCTCATTCATCTTGCTTGACTGAAATTTCATGCCCATTGATTAGTATCCCCATTCTTCCCTCCCCCAAACCCTGGCACCACCACTCTTTGACTCTTTAAATTTGACCATATTTAGATACCTCATATAAGTGGAATCATGCAGGGTTTTTCCTCCTATGCCTGGCTTAACTCACTTACAATAATATCCTTAAAGTTCTATTGTCCAATATTAGAGAATTTTTCTTTTCTAAGGCTGAAGTGTTTCCTTTTATATAGATATATAGATACAGATGATATAGATATAGAGCATTTTTTTTTATACATTCATCTGGTCATGGATTAGGTTGTTTCCACATCTTCACTATTGTGAAGAAGGCTATAACGACCATCGGAGTACTAACACCTCTTTGACAAACTGATTTTAAATTTTTTAAATAAATACCTATAGTGGAACTGCTAGATTACATCGTAATCCTATTTTTAGTTTTTGAGAAACTTCCGTGATGTTCTCCATAGCAGCTGCACCATTTTACCTTCCCTTCAACAGTATAAAACTATTTTTAAATAACTTTTTAAGGAGAAATATGTACATCATGGCCAAATGATGTGGTTTCACCTGTGGTTTGTAGCCTGGGCCTAGCAGAGAGCAGGAGTACAGAAATGTTTGCTGGACAAAACAGAACTGAATACTTGCGGTGGCGGGGATGGCAAGTGTGTGTTTAGCATGGTGTGACCTCCAGAATCAAAGTGCAAAGCCATCAATTCCAGATGATAACTGTAGGCATGGGCTTCTTGGCCACAAAGGCACTGAATGGCTGTGTCCTGTTGTCCCTAATCCTCCCACATAACACGGGGTGCAATATGCAGGTCAGGATACACCCATTAATCTAACATCTACCCCCACCATCCAAAGATCTTCAGTGAGCACCAGTTGTTGGTGACAGCAGGGAGCCAAAGAGCCAGGAGCTGTATTTATCACCCGTGACTGGCAAAAAGCAGCATCAGCTATACCTCAGGAAACCAAGGGAAGTAGCCCAAGAACTGTCCCTGTGGCTACTAAGGTCACTCCCTTGATCCCCAAGTTGTACCAATTTGTTACCTAAGGAGCTCCCAGGCCTGGAGCATGAAAGCCTGAGCGTGCATGCCCACACACATGCACACACACACACACATGTTCACATGTGCTGAGATGACACACTTGCAAGAGTTAAACAGATGCACAGAAGTAGACCGTATAGATGCTCTGCTTCAGGCTTTCCAGCCAGATAGATTTGAGAAAGAAAAATAATGTAACAGTTGCATACAGCCTAAGCTAGAGATTTAAGTGTAGGTAAAAAAATCTCTCATATTTGCAAGTGACATTTAATTAAGATGTCACTCCAGACATCTATTTCATCATAAGTTTACCAAAAAATAGCACCACAGGTTCTCAAATATGAGGGGGAGGGGGGATCCTTTTCCCCTAAAGAAATCCTACTCAGAACCACAATATATAAAACAAAAGCTGACCTGTTCTTGGTAAGAGGGGCTGATCCTTCCTTCCTGACCCTTGCCCAATAACCATACCTTAGGGAAACTCAAAACTAAACCATTCCACTCAACGATCTCCAAAGCTCCTTCCAGCCCCAGCCTCCCCTGCACCTATAAGCTGAACTTGTTCATGTTCACCTGCAGGCTGAGTAATAAGAGAGACGATATGGCCAAACAGCAACACCTTTTAGCAACATGACAGTCAGGTGTTAGCAGGCTTTTTATAGAAATGTTTGAGTGGTTGGGTTTTTGCTCACTGGAAGACATCTTTCTGCTCAGTTATTCTTGTGCCAAAAGCAACAGCTCACAATGCTTCCCAGCACCAGAGCATGGTGAGAAGGAAGAACTCAGAAGCAAGATCCCCAGGGCACAAGAAGATGGGATGAGAGAACACAGCCCGGAGTGGACCACACAAGGAGACCGTGTGTCACACACAGCACTGCTCTATCAAAACATCCCTGCCTGTATCAGCGCCACTCACACCCTCGCCTGTTTTCTGTGGAAAACAATATATAAAAGGCGTCCATAGCATGTACTTGACATTCAATAAACAGTGTTTCAACCTGAATCCTCCACCTTTGGAGTCTAGATAAATGTGTCAGGCCTGCATGGTCATAGAGAAATGTTGTCGTCTGATTTCTCAGCCTTGTGGAGCATCACAGGTCAGTAGGGCACACCACATTAACATAAATACACTCTAATCATTTTTTCTATAAATGGAAAAATTACTCTTGGAGTGTCACGGAATGCCCTCTCCTGACAGGAGCTTGGCCATGAGAACAATGGAGAGCTGAGTATATTCCTTTTGAAAACACATTTTTGAATAGAAACTTTTAAACATAAGACTATCTTCAAGTCAAAAATGGGTTCTGCATAAAATATTCATTCCACATTCTGAAATGTATTATACATGCAAAGTAGAATATTTTTAAGTAATTGTATTCCAGATCCTCTTTCTTGTACTCAGATACACTGTTTTTGAGATCCCTTTAATGAGTGGAAAACTAAAATGAGAATGTCTGAAGGTAAAAATGTTGGACTATGATTTTTCCTATCATTTAAAATATGCTTTGTTTAAGCTCTAAAAATGAAGGACCATGCAAATGGCACTGTATATTGCAAAGGACTAATAATCAAAACAATTTAACTGTAAATATGGTAATTAAAGTAACAACAGATGATCCCATCTAGAAATTGCATTGTCTTCTTCACATTACTGCTTCGCTTATCTGCTTAAAAGAATTACTATTCATCCACTTTGGAAAATGCCATACTTTGAAAGAATAACAAAATAGAGGATATCATTAATGATTAAAAGAAAATGGGGAAATTTTGACAATGTTCCCTGACTTTGACGTATAATTGCAAAGACTTTAAAAAGTAATAACGTTAGTTTTATGAAGACTCCCAGGCAGTTGTTTCTTATTCTATTTTCTCCTAATTTAATTCAATCTCTCCTTTTGCCTCTTCTCAAAACATGTGATATAACTTTCCAAAATTTGCCCTAAGATAGGTTCCTGTGCTTGATTTTCCAGATTTGTTGAACATCCCCAGGCACATGGCACAGAGCTTAGAGACTGTTGGCACAATCAACAGACTGGAGGCCCCATGCCAGGGTTCCACCCTCCTGCCTGCTGGGTCTACCTTCCAACCTCTGTGATCAGGAACAGCATTAAAATTCCCTGCTAGTGGTACCTGCTATTAAAGGAAATTTTCACAGTGAGAAAATAAAATTATACAGCATATTCTCCAGAAGCAGTTGTTCTGCCCTCTCAGGTTGACCTAGGTATAAAGTTGCACACGAGTCTTGCATTCATGGCCACCAGTCTAAAACAAGCCTGGGAAATAGGTAAGTTCACGGCACTTGTTTGAACCTAGTGCTATGAATTAATTCCTTCCAGCTGGACATTTATCCTCAGGAAATGTTCTGATTCTTAATCATTACTCTAAATCTTGGAACAGATTATCTCTCGAAGAATCTTTGAGCTGTCAGTACAGGGAGGTCTCAACCTGATTGCTTGGGAGATGCTGCCAAAACTTTCCAGATCTAGGAAAAATCTGTTTTCTACTCCAATCTTGCTGGAACCAGCAAAAATTCACAGCAAAACTTATCATTTTATATTTGTTAACTCCAAAAGTAATACATAGCCAGTTTAATAATTATTTGTTTCTTGGGTTTTTGTTTTACTTTATTTTGTTTTATTTTGGTTTGGTTTTTTGCCACAGTGATTGGTCATGTGATGTTATTCTGTGCAATATGTAAAACTTTCCTTATTCAGGACCCACAAGACAAAAATCTTCCTTCACACAAGATAATGTCAGACAAGTTTATGAACCTTTGCCACTTCTCATGACTGACTAAAAAGAATCCGTTTAGGGAGAATTCATGAGCCTGAAAAAAAAGAAGATTAAGGGAAGTTTAATAAAGAACAAGTTAAGACTTTACCAAGATGCCTGAAAACAAATTAAACTTTGTTTTATATCAGAAAACTTGACAGCTGCTATTCTGTAATTTTTTAAATATTTACTATAAATAGCATTAAGAATAGACGTCTCTTCTTTTTCCTCTGAAGCCTCAGTGAATTAGCATCAACCAGCAGGTTCTCTTACTAATGTGGCTTAAATGCTCTGAATTTCGAGTCTGAGAATCTGGAGAAGACGGATTTCTAGGAAACCAAATGATAGTCTAGAAAAGTATGCCAATAACATCACCCCTGTGGTCTGGTCCATTAAAAAAACCACTCAAGCACTTCTTCCTAGTCAGACTTCATTCATTTACTCTCATTGGGTCAGATCTGTCTTTCCTGATAAAATTGTATCTTGCTCAGATCCCAAAGTAAACCAGACTTGTTTAGTATAAATCCCTTAATTTTTAATTCTATGTACATTTATTTGCATGTCAAATAGGCATCAGCTCTTTGCCTCTCTTGCTAAATGCTTCCCCATCATGAATCCCACCTTTGCTCCAGCAGGGGAGCAACAGATAGTCTCCCTCACTCTCCCCTAAACCCATGCTGGAAGAACAGCTTCCGGGAGGAGGAAGATAGCCCAAGGGGTCACCAGGAAAAAGATTTGCCTTCTAACAAGTCCTCCGAAGAGTCCAGACTTGAAGCCCAGAGACATGATTATACTCATCGAACAGTACCTTAGTTAGCATTCCCAAGCACAGTGGTCTAGCCCTGTGCATAACAGGCTGCCAGAAAGGAGAGGAAGCCCAGGGAAGAGCTGTTGGTGAATGAGAAGGAATCTTCCTGGAGCCCCAGAATAAACCCAGGGCTGATTAGCTACTTTGGTTCCAGGCCAGCTGACTCCCACAGAACATGCTGGGGCGACTGTCGCCTGCATACCCTGCAGGGGGTGGGAGACTGTTCTATTCACTGAGTGCATTTTTAGAGACACTGTAGCCAAGAGGTAAAGTGTCAAAATACCTTCTTAAAATAGATAGTGCCCCTGCCAAGGATAAATGCATACAAACTAAGGCTGCAGCCTCATGGCTCTAGACAGTTGTTGGAAGCATCTGCTTGCATCTCAAAGAGGAATATCATCAATCCTGAGGGCTATGATTGCTCTGGTGAGTCAGCCTATGACAAGACCATACAAGTTAATTATAGTTATCAGAGATTATTCTATATTAGCACAGCAGCAAACCTGTTAGCATGGTCTTTAGCACTTCTATTAATGGAGAAAGCAGTCACCTCATATATGATGGTTAGGTGAGCACCCTGAAGCTTGCCAAAAAGATTTAAAGAAAAAAAAAGTCAGTGCACAAAGCTGGTTGATTTTTTTTTACATCTGTTGTCTAAAGCCCTAACAAAGCCTTGGTGACTAAGAAAGATTATGTTCCTAAGGTTGCCTTTTGGAAACTCAAAAAGGAGACAATGTCCTACAATTTCAAAGACTCAGTGGAAACCTTTTTACCCGAGTATCACACAACAGTAATCAGAGCCTAAAATGGTATGCTGGACTCTGAGCCCATGACAAAGATCACCATCATGATTTTAAAATAAAAACAGAAACTGAACATTAGAACACTAAAACATAAGAACCTCTCAATTCAAGTCACCACCCTCTGACGACAACACAACAGGACAGAGGTGGAAGTCAAGGTCACTTTCGTGAAAAAACTGTCATAATTGGAAAGGTGTGCAGGAGTCAGCTGGTGGAGCCTCCTGTCCTCCACCCTTCACCACTAGCCTTACTTTGAGGAAACTGAGGTATGAAGAGCCAGGGGATTTGTCCCAATACATAGCTAGTTAATAGCAAAACACAAACTAGAATCCAGGTTTGTTGGTCAGGTAACTACTGGCTTACTACTCTGTCCAATCTCCAAACATTAGAGATGCCACTAATACATCTAACTTTTAATGAGATTTGTGTGTCTGTGTGTGAATCTGTGTGTGTGCCTGCGTACACACGCGTGCACATACCCAAGGCCCCGAGCATACTAAGCAAGCGTACTAACACTGAACTATACCCCCAGCCCCTGCTGAGAACGTCTTACAAATAAAATTATTCTGTAAAATATTACATACACCCACTTTTAATCCTTTTTTGATAATGCTGCAGTTCAATTAATCCACTGTGTAATATGGAGAGGAGTTCATTTAACCCATTGCATAGTATGGACAGGAAATTATAATATACGAATAGCCTGGGTAAGTAAGAAAATGGGACACTGACACCAAAATAATTTTGCTCACAAATGTTCCAAATTAAGGTGAAGCTAAAAGCCATTCTTTGAATATATGAGTCCACCATTTTCCAGATTTCACTTGAAAAGATAAGGGGAATTTCAAAAAAGTATGACCACATGGCAGGCATTAAAACCACCATAGTGTGGACCTAGAAATTTAGGCTTAGTGGATAGGTAGTGAGAACTAATTTTTTTTTCCACACCCAATCCAGCTCAACTCCAAATCACAGGAAGAAAGCCATATCCCACTAATCCCATCCCAAATCAGCCCAGAGAACAGAATGAATGGTGTCAGGTCATCCCCCACATGTAATCCAATCCGAACCACAAAACTGCCCAAACGGAACGGGTCAGAAACTCTAAAAGTGGTGTTTTTGCCAGAAATGGGTCAAGGCTCAGATTTTAACCAAAATTATAAAGCAAATCGACAACATGAAATTATAAACCTGGTATTCACTGTCATCTGATGCCACTATTGCTGTGACACAGAAACTTACCCTAAATACTGGTACTATTATTGTGGTGGTACAGTGGATTCATCATGAACATGAATGTGAATGTCACCATGAATAGCCTGCATTAGGCAAAACCATAATGTTTGCTTTGGTTCACCACCACCTTCCATTCTAAGGGCTCCTTCCTTCCTTCTTTCTCAGGGAGTTCCTGGGCAGCTCCATCTTGGTTCTTCAGAATCCTTGCTGAGGCTTTGCTTTGGAGCCTACCATAGGGTCTAAGCCAGGCAGGCCAATGTCTTCACCCTCACAACTGAGCTTCTCTCGTCCTGCTTGCAGAGATCTCGAACTACATACGGAAAGATGGTAACATACAAACCTATCCCGGCTTGTTAATGACTGAAGGTGATCGAGGCTGGGTTGACAGCATTCTAAAGATAGAAAACTTTTCCTGTGACATGCCTAGGTACTTGTCAATAATTGTCAACTCTCATAAATCAGAACATAGAAGAGAAAGCACAGCAATTCTGTAGCTCAAGAATCCCAAAAGTCTAGAAGACAAGGTCACATGAAACAGGAACTAAGCTAAAAGAAAAAGAGTTTGGGTAGGCAGGGGGGCAGGTTGATCATTTTGATCTTCACTGTTTTTAATTGTGTCTAAGGCCCCTGCACAGGTATTATTCTTTTTTATCAGGGAAGCAGAAGGGCAGAGTCAAAGGTTTGGAATCAAACTTGGAAAGATTTTTGTGAGTCTACCATTTGTCAGTGGTATGACCTTGGACAAAATTTCTCTAAATCCAAACTTTCTCATCTGCATTTCATAGGATGATTTTTAGGACCACAAAAACTAATAATTACAAGATGCTTTGCGCAGTGCCTTGCAAAAATGGGTGCTCGGTGGTGTTAAATCATTACTACTATGTATTAATATTAACATTGGCCCTCTGCACCATCTCAGCAGCCTGAGCACTGTTTCACCCTACTGCTTCTGCAGCCAGCAGTTACAGTCTGTGCCATCCAGGAAGGAGAGCACATAGTGCCACAGTGCAGGCTTTGCCATCACACAGAGCCTAGTTTAACTGCCCTCTCTGCCTGTTCCTGCCTGTGGAGCCCTAAATAAGCCACTTAACCTCTCTGAGCTTCCTCCCCTTCTCATCTGAAAGTGGGAGCGATAGCATCTACCTCCTAGGTTTCCTGCAAAGACTAAATACAGCAAAGCTTATAAAAGCTTAGCACAGAGTCTGGCACACAAGACATGCTCAACAAACAGCTGTCATTAGTAGCAGCTGTACTATCCACCACAGGTATAGGGCCTCAGATGGCTCCTCCACCTGCCTCCATTCTAGTTGTGACCCAATACCACCCATCAAGCCCCAGTTCAAACACCACCTGATGGGGCAGTACTCTCCAGTCCTCACCCTTTGAAGGAAGTCTCTCCTCACAGTACTTTGTTTATTTTCTTTGGTGCAAGTGTCACAGTCTGTAATCGATTTGGGGGGTTCAGTTTACTTGTTTATTTTCTTTTTCTCCATACCGAAATGCAAATTCTGCGTGGGGGAAGGGGCCACTTGTTTTATCATAGGACAGAGTCTGGCTAATAGAAGATATTCATTAAATATCTGGGGAATAAAAATGAAAAGAGCAGATGCTGATGAAGAAGTGATTTCTAAATTCCTTAAATTTCATGACTTGACCATATGATCCTCAGGAGCAGGGACAGTGTCTACCTAACTCTTTGTCCTACCTGTTCTGAGCAGAGTAAACTGGTAGTGTTTAATGGAGTGAATGTATGGATTCTGGTTAGCCTATCTTTGCTGGCCCCTGGGGTCCACAGGATATGCTGTGAAGGTGTCTGCCAGCTATCCCTGGAATGGTATCCTGGACAATCCTCAGGTATCCGCCTCATGCCCATAAGGCAGTGGTTCTCAAAATATAGTGTGCACAGGCATCACCTGGGGACATGGTTAAAATTCATCAGGCTGGTTCTCACCAAGCCCAATACTGGATTAGTAGGACAAATGAGGCCTAAAAATCTACAATTTTAATAAGCTGTGCCAGATGTTTCTATGTAGGATGTTGAGCACACTTTGAGAAGTCCTCTTTAATGTACCCACCTAGAGAGATGGTGTTTATGACTTAGTCTCTTCTCTCAGGGGGAACGAGACAATCCAGTGGAGGAGATGAGACAGAAGTCTTTGAAGGTGAAATGTGGCCCATTCCCAGGCTAACATGAGCATAGGAGGCCCAAACAGGTCAGGAGGACTAGAACAGAGATGACTAGGGCCTTGAGGCCACAGCTTATGCCAGAACTTCATGAGAAGGGGAGAAAAGGGTATTCTCCTATGAGGCCAGGAGCTAGAACTACAAAGGTTCCCCTGCACAACCAGCCACTGGGCTGAACTGTGAGTTACCAATACAGATGACATCCTCACTAGCACAGGAAAAAAATGTGCCCTGGCATGGATTTTGTAAACTAGCACAGGGTTCAGTATTCTGCAAATCTTGAAAGGAGCCAAAGGTTATTAGGAGCCCACTAGGGACCTGGTAACTCTTGCTTCCTACCAAGTGCTCTTGTTTTTGATGTCAGATGACTGTGTTCAGTCCTAAACTCAACCACCATGGATGAGATCCACTCTTTAAAGGTACTGTGGCAAGAAAGGGACATGAACAAGTACTGGACGGAGAATAAGGAAACTTGGGTCCCTATTGCCACTGATGAGCTTGGGCAAGTCCCTAATTTGCTTGATTTTTATGATTATGCATTGAGTGTAAACCTATGGTGTGAGCTTTTGTGTGTAAAAAATATGTTAGTTACTTTTCTCTCATTGTTGAGACAAAATACCAGACACCCTAAGTTAAAGAGGAAAGGGTTTATTTGGCTTACAGTTCATAGAGGTTTCAGTCCATAATCACCCAACTCCAAGGCAGGAATGACAAACAGGCATGGCAGAGCAGAAACAACGTGGCACACACAAGGCAGTGAGGGTAACAAGAGAAGTTAACAGCGTCTCCCTGCCCCTTTTATCTTATGCAGACTACTTAGGGCGGGTAGCACTCACACCCTTAATCCTAGTGCCCTTGAGCCCTGCACTGCATCATGAATCAATTCCAGCTTCACACACTCTAGATCCAGCCTATGACCACATGAGGCTTTGCGGGGGACATCTAGACCCAAACCATAACAATATATAAATTCAATAAAAAGAAAAATATCACTCAAGGGAGAAAATGTATCCTTCTGTTCACGGAGTTCCTTCTGAAATCAAAAGTCTGAGCTTTTCCCAAGGTATCAGCCACCTGACAGCAGCATAGCTAACAAATTTTTGGGAGAAATTAGCAGATGGCATATTCTTTAGAAACATAAGCAAAAGAGCAAAACAACTTCACAAATCTCATTTCTATTTTTTTAGCTCATTTTCAAGAGTGGAATGAAACTGAGAGACAAGGAATCAGGATGGACACTCAAAAATTACATAAACAGAAGATGACAGATTTGAGGGGGAGACGTTAACAAGCTCTTACTTCATTAGAAGAAAAACTGTCAGTTCAATTAGTATTTATTTCATTTTGCAAGAGGTAAGATGCTGCTCGGTGCAATCAAAATACCAAAGAAGAGCTTTTTCTTTCATACATTGAATAAATTCAAGCTAATTAGCAACCGTGCTCACTTCCTTCCAAAACCATATCATACTGAGGCACAAAATATGTAAAAGTATGTCATATTCCATAATTGGAAAGTCCTTTATCAGCTCCAAGAATTATGTTGCCACCTTACCTCAACAGTTTCACATACCAGAAAAATCATTTTAAAACTCATATTCAAGCATTTTCTGTCTAGTCATTTGTCTTGCACACATACTGACGATCTGAGCCATAACTAGGTCGAGAGGGTTTTTCCCACTCTGTAGCTTCCTAGTAGACATTTAATCCATGTAAAAGAAAGGAAACAGACAATGTCGAAAGTTTGCTGGTCAGTATGAAATGCTGGCACAATTCCACTGTCTGTTCTGCAGGATTCTAAAGAGGTGAGCTCATGTATTTAGGATACGGTTTAACTCTCACTTCTGTCCCCTCGGGGATTCTTCCATTCATGTGGTTCCTTCTGAAAGCAGGACAGAAAATGAATTTGGGTGACAGATTTAAGAATGCAGGAGGGTGAGAGTGGGTGGTACTGAATAACCAGCTTGCTAGGTGTTCTCGGGATTGTACTCATGCTGGTTAACTGTGGCTTGAGGGAACATTAGGTTAAAATAGGTCAGCGTAGACAACTTCTCATAGCTTCCCTGTAATCCAAAAATAATATCAGTTTCTCGTTAGATGCTCAAAGGTGAAGGGAGAACAAGTGGATTTACTGCTCTCTGTGTGACCCTAATCAACAAGGAAGAACTGGCTGGAGACATGGAAGCAACTAATTTTTGGACAAGACTGATAGTCCTATCTTCAAGTAGAAGAAAAACAAAGAAAGGAGAAATAGATACTCATATGTGCTTCCAGATTCGAGACATGATGTTTAAAACTCAGAGGAAAGAGTCTATGGAAGACAGAAACTATAAAAAGAAACACATCTCAAGAAATGCTAAGTTATAATCTCTACTAAAAAAAAAAAAAGCTGAGTGATGTTGGTGAGGAAAAGGAAGAACTGGATTAGAGTCTGTGATTGCACAGGCTGCTTGCTGATGAGCTCTGTTTAGAAAAACTGATTCCATGACCCAGTTCCTGCTGGCCTGGCAAGATTAGGGCCTGCCTGCCATATCCAGCTCCCCACACAATTAAAGACCATTACTTACTGAGTGTGTGCTATGTGTCAGGGGAAGATACTAAAAACTTTGAACATGTTATTTAATCCTCATCATGATTCTGCAAAGTGCCACTGTCCCTAGTCTAAAAGTAAGACAAATCATAGAGCTAGTGATCACCAGGGCTAGGGTCCCTATAAATAGGTTTAGAGTATACTTTTAAGCAACTTAGAGGATGGTGTAAAGGGAAGATGGGAAGATAACATGATGTCACAGAGGACAGCATTAATGATGAGAATTAAGTCTTATTGTATATTCTACACATTTCATTTGTACATGTCTAATGTATATATAAAACTCAATTAATTCTAATAATAACTCTATACAGTAGTAACTCTTATTATTGCATTTACCCAGGGGGAAAGGGAAACAGATTCAGTAACCTACCCAAAGAGTTGCACAGGCAGAATTTTGAGTCCATGCTCGTGTGTGTGTGTGTGTGTGTGTGTGTGTGTGTGTGTTTCCACTACTTGGCATAGAACTCAGGGCCTTCAAACTGAGCTGCATCTCTAGCCTTTTTTGGTTTTTTTGTTTGTTTTTGTTTGTTTGTTGTCGTTTTTGAGACAGGGTCTCACTAAGTTGCTAAATTGCCCTGTTCGGGCTCAAACTTGCATTCCTCCTGCCTCAGCCTCCCAGAGTGTTGGGATTACAGGCATGCATCACTTTGCCCAACCCAAGCCCATGCTCTTAAGCAGTAAGATATAATACCTTGAAGAAAAAGGCAGTACTAGTCAATTCCTCTTTATCTTCAATTAATTATTCAACAAAGAGTTGCTAACCATTTGCTGGGAACCCACACTTTCCTAAGCACTACAGTGAGCAAAACAAAAGATAAATAAAAAGCCATGCTTCCAATTAAACAAGAGAAAGAAATAAAAGGAATAAAGATAGGTAATGAAGAAGTCAAACTGTCATTATTTGCAAATGACATGATACTCTATATAGAAGACCCCAAGAACTCCACCAAAAGTCTTCTAGACTTAATAACCAAAT
>NW_004624816.1:9975916-9996765 GCF_000247695.1 Heterocephalus glaber
CCTGAAGATAGTCCCGGTCCTGATGGGAGGTGAAGATGACTCCAACTTACCCAGTACCGTGGTCTGGTGTTCCGGTGTCCTCTGCGCCTTTGTAGTGTGGAACCAGGTGGCTGTCCAGGGGAGCGGGGGTGGGTGGGGTGGGGTGGTGTCCAGTGGATTGCTGCCAGGGCGCGGGCTGATTCGGCGCGTTTTGCACAACTGGTGACGTTGCTATGGCCTGGTCTGACTCTTTTGATCTCCTAATACAGATCAAATCGATCCACTAGAGCTATCTGTGATGGTAGAAATACTCTGCGTCTACACTGGCCAATATAGTAACCTCTAACTACCATGTGAACAGCACTGATCTAATCCCAACCACATGCCCAACCTATTTGACCATTTTCTTCACTACTTATTTGTTCACCAAAGAAAATCTTTTTCAAAGTAGAAAGTATACAAAATAGTTGAAAAGCCCAAAGAAACCAGCAGCACCTATTCCCTTTTAATAAATTGAAGTCTACAGCTCCAGAAAACTTACTGGAGATAATAATTAGAAATGGGCACATATTATCATAAAGCTTAACCTTAACAAAGTTCTAGAACAGAGTATTACAGAACTGATTCCTGACACAAGAATATGCTGAAGACACCAGTACTGGCTCTAACAACATGACATGAAAACCTTTCTAGGGAACATTTTCCAATCACTCCAATGTCCTGCTGAGGCTGAGAGTACACTTCCTCCCTGGCCATGAACCCTCATCCCAGAAACAACGTGGAGCCCAAGTGAGCCACAGAAAGGAAGAGCAACCCACACCTGGGGAACCACTGTATCATGCAAGAGGCACAGACATTCAGCCCCTCCTGACCCAGCAAACAACCAACCGAAGCACGTAAAACACGGACTTGGAATAATTCAGTCAGCAGCACCAGATGGAATAATTTTCATTCCCATCACTGCACACATAGGACACCAGAGAGAGAAAATGAGAAAAGAGAACCAGTTTTTTCAAATGCTTCATTGAAAGAGATAAAAACATCATTTTTCCTCCTTTTCCTGTGGGTTTTATTCCAGGCCCGTCAGTAGCCACTTTTAGCACTGCACCGGGACATTCACCATCCTGGATCCTGGAGCTCAGTGCTGCTTTTTAGCAGACAGAAAAGCAAGAGGCATGAAGAACAGGGGGTGGAATTTTAAAATCTCCTACCAGTGAGCCACAGAAAAGGCATGAGGTTTTTCTTTCTAATCCTTTATGAAAGCACATATTTTTCCTGTCTCCAGGCAATCAGAGCCATCTGAGGTTGGTGCATGTGTTGAATCACACCTCTCTTTCTCTCAAACATGGTGTCTCCCACATCTCCACCACTCACCCCCAGGGTGGACATGGCTTAATGAGTCAATAAGGACTAACCTCCAAGAGCTATTAAGTCTGGGAGAGCAGAGGCTGAGAAACATCTGTCTGTTCTGCTCGAGGGTGGTGTCATAGGCGGGATATGATTTCATGGCTCCAGTAGTTAGCCATGCAGCTAATAAACTGAATGTCAGTGACAGGGAAGTCTATGAGGGGTGACAGGAAGCACTCTCTTTCCATCGCTCAATTGCAGTGCTATCCTATTGACTGAAGAAAAGCCAGCTTTCACTGTTGTGCTGCTCTGGAAAAGGCACTAATTAGCTTCAGTGGTGAAATTTTCTCTTAGCATAACCAAAATCTTGGCTACCATGTACCGCGTACTTAGTACGGATTAGGAATTATAAGCATTCCAGATGCTCATTCTCCTATAACCCTCAAACTGCCTTATATTCTTGACACCATTTAAATGAGAAGCAAACTGAGACTCAGTCCAGGTTTTGGTCTGGCCTTACCAAAATTGGTCAATGATGGTTCAAGGGCAGTTAGGCCCCAGAATCTCTTAATTATTATGACACTATTGAATAAACAGTGTCCAAGGTGGAGGCACATTTCGGCCTCCCCAGTGTGAAGGAAAACCCCTGCATCAGGCTGACCTCTGTAATCAAATCACATAAAAATGATCCTGCATAGTCTTCCATTGCTGCATACCATGTACTGAATTATAAAAAGGTTGGGCATGGTGGCACACACCTGTAAAAAGGGCTGGGGCTATAACAACAAAAAATGTCACTATTTACATGAGCTCCAGGTTTGATCCTCAGCTCTTATGGAGTACTCTCCTGCACCCCAATTAATGATGTTATTTGTATTTATCACTAGGCTAATCTACTGCTCTATAGGAAGTCACAATTATTCTCAGTTGCTACTTTAAGTCTCTAGGTTCATTTCAAGATCATTGCCACTTCATTCTTAATTGGTTTTCGACACCAAGGAAAACACCAGAAGACCAAAGATAGGAAAATAGTGTGCCCATGAGTAGGTGACCTTGGGGTCAGGTCCCTGTTCTGAGTGCCAAGTGGAGGCAAGCCCAGGTCCCTAGCCCTATGTTGGGGTGCCACCCAGCTAGCCTTGCTCCAGGACATGCTACTTTGTACCTCCTTGACCCAGGGGGCCAAGGAGGATGAATGACAAAGAGACACTGAGACAGCTTAATATGCAGGCAGAGAAGCCCCAAGCCTTTGGCTCGCTTCACTTTTATTCACCCAAACACGGCCACAAGGAAAGTAACACAGGATTCACCTGGTCTCCAATATCATTAGTATATTCTCTGGTAAACAACTTAATCTCAGCCGTATTAACTTTTCCCTCATATGCAATCACCCTTGAGTGCAGCCTTCTCCTTTGTGCTCACAGAGGAGCCCAATTGGGCCTTAATTTTCCTCTGGTCCTCGACATCCATGATCATATAATTTCATGGAGAAATGGAATAATGTATTAAATAACAGACATTTACTAAATGCTTGTCATTTGTCCAGTACTGTGATAAGCCTTTCAAAAACATACCTTATTTATTCCTCACTTCAACTCTTCTGTACCTTACAGATGATGAAACTGCGATTCATGGTGGTTATGCAACCTTCCTGTATCTGATAAGTGAAGAGCTAAAAAAAAACAATTTAAAAATAAAAGTAAGTGAAGAGCTGCAAATGTCATGCCATGGATTGAATGTTTCTGTTTCCCCAAAACTCAGTTTGAAACCTAAATGCCAAATGTGTTTATATTTGGAGATAGGTCCTTTGGACAGTAAGCAGGTAATCAGAGTGAAACTCTTAATGGATTTAGTACCATATAAAGAGAGACATAGGAGAAGGCAGGCAACAAAGACTGCCCACCCTCTCTCCTCTCCTCCCTTCCCCTTCTCTTCCCCTCTTCTTCCCTCTCTCGTCCTTCCTTCTCTTCCCTTCCCGTCTTCTCTCTTTTCTGCTCTTTTCTATGAGGAAACAAGATGGCTGCCTGTAAACCAAGAAGATGGCTCTCACCAGTCACTACACCTGGACCTTGGACTACTCAGCTTCCAGAACTGTAAGAAATAATGTCTACTGTTTAAACCACTGAGCTCATGGTGTACTGCTCTAGCAACTCAAACTGACCGAGACACCTGGGCAGTGATTACGGACTCTGACTCAGGCTGAATCTAACGTGAAGGTGTTGATTAATAAATAGGTCTGAATCTCACAGCAAAATTTGCAGTAGAGCACTGAAATGTGTTGTCTTTGCCCTTTCTTTCTCAGCCTCATACTTTTCAGCAGTACAGATGCCACAAATGCCTCTAATTGGCAAGTTCAAAATCATATCAGAAAATAGGTGAGCTGAAGTTAAATTGTTGTATGTAGATTTTTTTTTTTTTTTTGGTACCAGGTACCAGGGATAGAACTTGGGTCCTTGCACTTGCGCAGCAGGCAGCAAAACCGCTGTGCTAAATCCCCGGCCCCTGTTGTATGTAGATTTATAAAGCCAATTATATAATTATGGTGGAAGAAAACTGTATGAGTAATGATTCACTTAAAGTTTTCCTTTAAGAGCTAAAATAGTTTTAGATACCATTCACAGTTATAGAGCATCAAAGAGAATCTCACCCTACATGCAGAGTGTTAGAGTCAAACCTTTGGGCTATAATCTGAGGGAGACTTTCAGAATGAGGTTGTTCCCAAGCAAAGCAACCAAATAACAAAAGTGTGAAAAACATACCATATAAATTGAATAATCTGAAAATAAAATAAATAAGTCTAAAAAGGAAAAATTCAGGAAGATAAACCCATACCCATGAATATAAATAGAGATTTCCCTTGGTTTTTGTAAAGCCAGAGTAAGGATCACCTGCTGGAAGCCAAGTGAGTGGATTTACTGTGCTGTTTTAGAACACACACCAGTGAAGTCCCTGTGGCTGGCCCAGCACAGTGAATGATGGAATAACAAATAAATAAAATGTTAGCACAGAAGCTAAATAACCCTCTCTCAATTTGCAGTATACAAAGAATCTCAGATTTGGTGAAAGGCTGGGTTTCCCTGAGTCCAATTGCCAAGGGTCATCTCTCAGAGACTGGGACTCCTTTTGCTGATTCTAAGGAACCCCAACTTATGCCCTCATTCTTCTCTGAGGCATCTTTCCCTGTACTAGTGTGAGGCCCACAGGGACCTGGCATATGAGGAGAAGACCATGTCTTCTAACTCCTCATCTCCCACAGCAACTAACAGTGCTGCATTAACCCCTAACTGAAGAACAGGCTGGAAACTGACCAAAAGTCTTGCAGACCAAGAGCAAGTTCACAAAGCCACAAAGAGGATCGAAGCTAGAAAGTCCCTACAGATGCAGGACCCATGCACACACATAACAGGTGGTGACAATGTCCTCAGGCACCCCTGTTACCTCTTCCCCAGGAGGAGGCTCTGCATGGAAAGAAGCTTTAAAGCAAGAAAGTGGATGTCCCACACCCTAGGCAGTGCCCCAAATACATGACATACATGAATTCTTCACTCTCCCAACAACTCTGTGGGCTCATATATCTCCTACACTAGGAAGTTAAGGAAGTTCTGGTGATTTCTTCCAGATCACATAGCAAGTAATTGTGGAGGCAGGATTAGAACCCAGGCAACCCAACAACGGGCTCCCAACTAAACTCCTTGTCAACAGAGATGGGAATTTGCACCTCCATCCTCTCCGTAAGATGAAACTCTGAGAGGCAGCATCAGACATAGAACACAAAATGTGACCAATAAATAATTGCTGGATTCAACTAGCTCTTAAATCATTTGGGTTTGTTTAGAGTAACCAGTGCATTCAGGACTGGAGATAGCAAGATGCACCCTCAGGCTCTAGTATAATCCCCAGCATAAAATCTGCTTGTCCTCCACATTCCACTATATCTTTGTGGTTCTGATTTTTAATGGCAAGTTGTTTTTATTTAGTTTGGGACACACAGTCATTTATGTGAACTTATTCAAACCAAAGATAAACAATAAGTCCTAAGTTTACAGCTGCCTGTGGGGGCTTCATTAAAAAAATAAAACAAGCTTGTAGCTGATAATTTAGTACAAGAAGTTAGATTAGACAGTTTCCTCATATCTACCCAATAGTCAGGTCTTCTGTAAGAAGTTTCTCAAGAGAGAGCAGAAGTTTGTTGAAAACCTCAAATTAAGAAGATCTCAAGATTTCAAGTGTTCAGAGTTGACAAGACGTAAAGACATAGGAGCAGAAGGACCCAGCCCTGCAGCCTCTGTCTAGCTGAGGTAGGGCTTGAACTCAACTCCACCCAGACAGTGCAGAGGGCCCAGCAGAGCAGCCAGCAGATGTCCTGGGGGAGAGGGAGCAGGCACCCGGCCCTCACCCTCCATCCAGCTGCTCTCAATTGCAACAGGGCAGATCCCACCAGCTGAGTAAACCCCAGCAGCTGTGCTAGCCCGGGGCTCCATCCTGCACAATGCACTGGGCAACCAGCCAGTTCTGAGCCAGCTGTTTTCTGTGTGATGGATCAGCTCGGGGCCTCAGAAGGGGGCATGTCCATGTGTACGAGTCCTCTAAACTGCATTACCCTTCACACAGCCATCCTACTTCACCTTTCAACAAGACTGCCCACTACCAACAGGCACTGTGATGGACTCCCACAGCTCAACAGTGAAGAAACCAGACAAAACCCTGGCTTGTGTAGAAGTTACATTTTCAATCTATCCTAAGGAAACAATCAGAAATACAGATCCAAATTTACATATGGCAATAAAATGGCAAAAAATGGAAATAACCTAAATAACCAACAGTGAGAATCTGGTTAAATCGATTCTAGTGCATCACCAGGTGTTGTGGTCACACCTATGATCCTAGCATTATGGGAGACTGAGGCAGTAGGATCACAAATTCAAGCCCAGCCTAGACAATTTAGAAGCTTAGTGAGATCCTACCTCAAATTTAAAAAAAAAAAAAAAAAATTAAAGGCCTGGTGATATAGCTCAATGCAAAGGCCCTGGGTTTAATCCCCGGTACTATAAGTAAATTAATTAATACATAAATAAATTCCAGTATATCCATTTGAAGTCACACAAATAACCATCTTTAAGAACAATGATAAATGAGGAAGGGATTTAGCTCAGTGGCACCGCACCTGCCGGGCAAGTGCAAGGTCCTGAGTCTGATCCCCGGTACAAGGAAGAAAAACAAGAAACCTATGCTAAATAAGGATACCTAAAGGTTTAGAATTTTTAAAAATACATTAAGTGGGAAAAAAAGAAAAGGTTACAGGCAAAAATATAGCATGCCTTCAAAGTTTTGAAAGAAATATGGTATATGCAAATGAGTTAAAACACACCAAAATGTTAACCATATTTATCTTTAGATGGTGAGATTCATAGTAGCTTTATATTCCTTGTATTTTCTACAAAATTCACCTTTTGCTAAATTTCTACAATAAACATACAACTCAATCAAATGTCAACCAAGAGAACAGTAGTTCAATGTTAGGAATTTAATATAGGGGATTACCTATGAAGGTTTTATAAAAGATGGAAGGTCACAAGTGCCAAGTTTGTCCTAACAATGCCTCTGGTTTCAGTCTGGCTCCAAGGTTTCTCTGTAAATAGTGAACTGTGAGGTAATTTGATATGTAAACAGACCGTAACTTACTCTTGTAACAAGTAGTTGAGTCTCAACCAATCACAAGCCACCAAACTATGTTCCAATAAGATAGCCATGCACTGTAACCAACTGGGCTGCCTCTGTACCTCACTTCCCTTTTCTGTATGGCACTCCTCTGGTTATAAAAATAACTGACACATGTGGGTGGTGTGGAGGATTCTGAATTATTCTCAGTCCAGGTGACTACTGGATTCTAGAATCACAAATAAAACCAAGTAAGATCCGTAAGATTAGATTTTTTGTCATTTTGCCTTTCAAAAAAGGGAACTGTGACACAGTCTAGCAATTTGTGGCACTGTTCATAATCTGCCTGAAGCAACTCTCCTAAGCCATTACTACCCATCTCCTGGGTTATCACAACAGCCTCCCAAATGGTCTCTCTGCTCCCATACTCACTCCAACCTCCTCCTCCCCACAGTCTGTTCTCAGCACAGCAGCCAGTGATCCTTAGAAAACATAAGAATGATTATGTCCTTCCTCTGCTCAACTCTTCCTTTCAACTCTCACCTCTCACTCAGTACAAAAGCCAACACCCTTAAAGGACCAACCAAGTCATTTTCTATGTGATCTGCCATGCATCATCACCCAGTACACCTTCAGTTCCTCAGAGTCCCAGGCCTGCTCCTGTCTCAGGACCACTGTAGGTGCTGCTCCCTCGCCTGCAAACATTCTTCCTCCAAACAGCTGTATCCTTGCATCTTTGCTCAAAAGCAGGGAAGATCTTCTTCAGTCCTCCAAGACCCCTCTTTTTTCTTCCTCCATTTTATTTTTCCTTAGTCTTTACCACCTTCTAATATGCTATATAATTTACTCTATTATTTTATTATCTGCATTCTCCTATCAGAATAGGCAAACTCCTCAAGAAAGAGCTAGAATTTTTGTCTGTTTTGAACACTAATGTGTCTGCAGCACATCAGAGAGTGGCTAGCACATGGTAGGTTCTCAGTCAGCATTTGTTGGATAATGTACGCAGATAAATCAATTGAATGGCAAAAGCAGAAGAAGGGGAAGCCACCTGAGCTCGGCCAGTCTGGAGCCTGGGGAGTCTAGAAAGAGGTTCATCTCACCCACGTTCTGAACCTCCTTCCTCAGCCTCCCCAGGAAATCTCCTTACATTACCATCCTTCCTTCTTTTTATCTTAATCCTTCCCTTTCTAGTGGCTCTTTTCCCTGAGTCCAAAAGAATGCTCAAACATCCCCATTTTACAGAAAGAAAGAAGAAAAACTCCTTAAATCCCACACTCTTTCCAACTATCCTGTGGTTCTTCTCCTTCTGACATAACCAAGTTCTAGTTTACTTCACATTTTATTTTTCAGCCTCTGCAACCTGAACTCCACCCAAAGCAGCCACTGAGATTGCTTTAAATCTTTTTGTGGCCAAATCCAGTGGATACTTTTTAGTCCTTCTCTTACTTGTCCTTTTGCATCCATTTGACTCTCTACTAATGAAGCCATCCATTACTGCTCCTCTAACTCTGTTCCCCTTCAGCCCCCTTCTGTCCTCTGTACACCTTATCCCTTCTGCCCACAGCTCCAGTATGGGTGCTCCCTGACATGTCTGTCCTTGTACTTGTCGCTTCCCATTCCACATACTTGTGCTCACCAATCTTGTCCATTCCTATGACTTCAATTACAGACCACATCCTGGCAACTCCCAAGTTTATCTCCCCATCCCAGATGTTTCACTGGGATTCATAACTGTATTCATTGCCAATTTGCATGCAACAAAAGTACCTTACACTCCAGATATTAAAATATCTTCATCTTTCCTCCAAACTTATTCCTGTACCATCCATCTTCTTCTACTGGATTAAACCAAACACTACAACTCATTATCGCATCCTTCTTTTTGATTAACCACACTAAATCTATCCTCACTTTTTAATATGTCACATATTCGTGTCTTTTGTAATCATTCCCACTGCCATTTCCCTAATTCCTACATCCAGCATTTCCCTACTACTCCCTGTGCCCAGGACTGTCCCCTCCAACGCATTATCCATCTATGCCGTGGTGATTTTTATAAAGA
Organism: Heterocephalus glaber; assembly: GCF_000247695.1. The sequence goes on from NW_004624816.1 coordinate 9,984,963, forward strand.
GAAACCCTGGCAAGATCCTCAACTGGCTTCCCTTAATATACACAATTCACAGGCTTCTCGGTGGAATATCAAAGCTGCCCAGTTTTACTTCTTCATGCCCTTGAATCCTCACCTTCTCTCCCCACCTTCATCTTTTGGTGCTTTGTCAAGGCCACTGCAAACTACTTGCAGTTCCCCCAGAAGCACAAGATCTCTGTCACATCTGCACATACCTCCCAACCCACCTTCACCAGTCCTCAACAGTTAGGAAATCAGGCTCCAGAGTGAATTCACATAGATTTGGACTCAAGTTCCACCTTTACTAGCCATGTTACTAGCAAATTAGCTAAGGGGTATGTACAACATACTTAGAACCACTCCTGACCATAGAAATACTCTATACATGGTGGTAGTTGTGGCTATTATTTTCTATTTACCTGGTTATCTACTATCTTCTAAAGTCCCTAGAAAGACTTTCCCAACTGATTAGGTCTAGGTTAGGAGCTTTAAAACCAATCCGTACATTCCTCCTTTCCAGCTCATCCCATACTCTACAGTTTATGTGTCTGCCTCTCTCACGAAACTATAAGCCCCATGAAGGCAGGAACTCTGTTACCAGTGTTAATATCCCCACCACTAGTTCAGCACTCAACCAATAGTCGGTGCAGAGTTAATATTTGTTTAAAAAAAGTAAATAAATAAATAAAAACAGGAGAGAGAATGAATGAATATCAGGAATACCTGGTCAGACACTCACAGTGCACCAAGAACCCTCACATTTTTCTCTCACCTGTTCCCCGTATCAACCTTATATGGTAGGCAAGGCAGATATGCTAATTATTTCCACTTGTAAAAAGACATTCAAATTCAACTATATATAAAGTAACTTGCTTATGGTAACTAGGCTGATAGAAGAAACCCACCCTTCCAACAGAAAACTGCTCCTAGAAGATTATGAGAGGTAAAAGAGCCCAGACTGGAATGAGTAGTATTATGAACAGCGGGCAGAGGTCTGAGTTCCAAGGCAGGGTATCCACCATTAAATGGGGCCCAAAGAGTGTCCCCAGAGACAGGGAAATTCTAACACTCTCTATCTTATCCAACTCCCTCACCAAGTTAATTAGAGATTGCTTTCAGCTGCTAGTAAGAGAGACCTGAGCAAGGTGTCTTCAATAATCCAAAAATCTGTTTCTCATCTAAAAACAGTTCAGAGGTGAGGCCTTAAGAAGAAAGCTGTCATGTGTGAGAGGGCCCTGTGGCCAGGACACAAGGACAGGTTCCAGAATCTGAGTGTGATCACCAACCAACAGACAGTGAGTACACAGAGCCTTGTCCCACTCCGTCCAGGAACTGTGTTCTGGCAAAATCTGAGTGTGCCCGGAACAGGAAATCAATCTCCAGCTGAAAACGCAGATCAGGTAATGCTTGAGTTTCTACCTTGGAAGACCTTGAACAGAGAACTCAGCTCACACTTACCCAGGCTGCACGCCCATGGAAACTAAGACAGTAACTAAGACAGCAACAGCTCGACACCACTAAACATGTGGCAATTTGTCACTCAGTGATAGAAAACTAATGTACTACCTGCTATAAGGGAGCTCCTCCTCCTAACTCAGTAACCTCCCACTCATAACCAGCCTTCCCATAAGTCCCAGCAAAAACTTCACCTAGCTCTCCTCCAGAGAGAGACTCCAGCCTTCACAGGAAATATGTGGCTAGGAAATACACTGTTTTTAGTGAGGCATCTTGTCACATTCAATAACATAAGGAAGGGAGATTGGCCACCATAGGCCACTGTCATAGACTGAAGCCCTAGAGGTTAGGGTCTTGCTTGCCCATGTTTTTGAGCCCCCTCATAGCCAAGTCTCCAAAGTCCTGACCCCAACATGATGTGCTCCCAGAAGCAAATAGTCCTATGGGAAGCCAAAGCTTTGACCTACAGCCTGCTGCCCATTTCTCCACCACTCCACAGAAACCCCTGCCTTGTCTTCCCTTCTCTTCCTCCCCTGTGGCCCCAAACACAAGTGCTGGTCCCACCAGATCCATTTATACCTCCTTGGGAGAGAGAACACTGCTTTGTAACAGAATTTTTTTACTGATCAGATGTTTTTTAAAAAGATCAAAGGAGAAGAGTGAACACTGGGGATGGAGGGAGAGGAAATCATAATTCTACAGAAAACAATGGGATTTACAGTTATTGAATCTAAGAGATTTTAATCACGTCATGAAGGCAAAAGTAACCAGACTGGACAACAATGAGGAGGTAGAGCAATAATGGATAAGAGCAGAATTGACCTTAAGACAAAGTATGCATAGGACAGAGGAGTTTTGCCAAGAAAGAGCACGAACTTGGGCTCTAGAAGAGCCTGAGGGAAACGCAGTCCATCAGTCATGGTCAGCAGGACTCGAGAGTAGTTTAACCCAGACAAGGCAGTACAGATGCAACTAGAAATTCTTGCAACAATTGGGAAGTTGGGGCTGACAAGATCTGGGAGTTGTCTACATATAGAGTAATGAGTAATATCTAGGTGCAATAAATACTGATTGCTTAATTCCTCTGTGGGGTAAAATATTTTGCAAGTGGAAGTGGATTATCAGTATCCCATCTGTGTAAGTACAGAACAGCATTTTCCTTACCACTAATGAAACCATTGAGTTTCTAGATTTGTTACATTTCCTAGTCTTTGGTGATCTTGTAAGGCCAGATCCTTTAACCCCAGGTATTTCCTTCAGAAAGTAAATTCCTTTCATGTGACAAAATCTGCCCTAGGTCATATGAAAGAATTGGATGATGCTACTTCCACATGAATCTGACATAGTATGCTGTGATTTTCAAAAATTAAGTGCCAAACCACATCTCAAGGTCCTGTCTACATAAAAACTAAAGTATTATTCTTATGAGTGTACACATCACTTGCTAGGCACCAAAAACACACTATTACATAGAACATAAAACTGCAAAGATTAATAAAATCAGTACTTTAATTGTGATATTATCAGCTCCCTGCAACAAAAGCAAACCAAGAGAAGAAAGCCAAAGAGTGGTTAGGAACACAGGTTCTAATGTGAGAGAGCCTGGGGTTGATCTCAGACTCCGGGCTTAGTAACACAGGGAATTATTTAATCACTGTAAACTTCAGGGAGCTTTTAATACATAAACTGGAAATAACAATCATACCTACCCTACAGGATACAGTGAGGGGGAAATGAAATAATGCATTCCAAGCTCTCAAAACAGCACCTAGTTTAATAAACATGAACTACTGTTATTCAGAGAATTGCCTCAAGTCTCTTTTTTGCTATGGCTCTGAAGTGCTAACCTGTAATTGCAATCTGCTCATTTCCTTCCACCTGAATATGCAGGCCACAGCAACATCCACCAGCCCACATGAATTACTAGAACCAGAAGGCATCTAATAAACAGTGTATCCAGCCAAGGATATACAACCAAGGAGGCATCAGGCCCTTGGGGAAGAAGGGTGTTGAAAAAGCATCCCCAGCTGAGAACCAATGACCTGCTCTAAACTTCTCTTTTTACACAGGAGCAAACTGAGGCCCAAAAATGTAAAGAATTTTCTAGGGTTACAAAACCATTTCCAGAATCTGCTACTGACAGACCTGGCTTAGACCTGAGACCGGGAACCAAACATTTGACTCTGATTGCACAATGTTGGCACTACTTGAAGCTGCCTCATGGAATTTAACAGGCATTTCCTGAGGAACCACAGTAAGGGTCAAAGAGGAGAACAAGATGGCAACCCTGCCAAGAATGCATCTCAACCCAATCAGGGAAACAGAAACTGGCAGTGTTAAGAATTCTAAAAGAAGTGCCAACAAAGTGTTAAAGAGTCATAAGTGCTGTTTCTAACTCATGAAACTCTCATGGAAAAAGGTGGAATTTCCACTAGACTTTGAAGGTTAGGGATCAATGGGACCCCTTTGGGGTAGAATAAATCATCTGAACAAAGGCCCAGAGGTTGACAAGAGAGCACACACACGCATGCATGAGAGAGCCGACAGTCTTCTTCAGCAGATGAAGAGATGAACAATAGAGCTGAACTATCTGGGCTGCAGGAAAGCCATCAGTCCAAAGTATCATATAGAGCAAAGAGGAAATACTTCCTCTGGTCTCTTCACAAATTATCCACCAATCATCTGCCTTTTGCCTACCACTGACTACCAGTGCCAGAGAGAAGAACAGCAAAAATAGTTCCTATCAGGAATTCCACTCTGAAAACACTGAGGAGGTGAAGAATCTCATTTCCCATTCATTGGAAAAGTGGAAACAAACAGGAATACAGCCAGACTCTCTGCTCAAAAGCTGAGGAGTTGCTGGTAGGAAGTGGGGGGATAATGACACTTGGCCTCATTATATTTGATCCCACTTAAGAAAAACCATGAATTTATTTGTTCCTACTTGAGAAAAATTATGAACTTTCAATACTTTTAAATTTCTGTTCTGCTCTAGAGTTCCAGTTAGCAATAACTCGCTGTCACATTGCAATGGTATTGAGATAATAGAAATAGTACTGTTCCAATTTCTTTCACAACATTCTTAAAATGCTAAAAATGTAAGAAATAAAGAGGACAGAGAAAAAGACTTGCAGCAAGGACAGGATTTATTTGCAACAGAGACCTGACAGAGGCCACTGGCTCCAAAGGACCAGAATAGGGGTTTATATAGAATAGCCTGGGTAGCAGAGGATGAGGAAGCTGGAAATTATGTTGGGATCGGGTCACCTATCTTAGTCTGCAGTCACTGGTCTGTTTCTTGTTTATGTAAGCTTCCCTGTTCTTCTGGATCTGAGAGCCTCTTGGTCAGGAATGGATGAAACAATGTGGGAAAGGATCAGAACTCTGAGAAGATGTCCTTCAGATGTTTCCTTACAAAAAATAGGAATGCAGTAGATGAATAATCCCATGTTTTTCTGGCAAGCTCTGGCTGTGTAATTAATCACCCCAAAACTTGATGGCATGAAACAATTATTTCCCTCTGCTTAGAGATTCTGGTGCTTTAGAAATCGAGAGAGAGCCTGTCGTAGATGGCCAGTCTCCACTCTGTGCCTTCCAGGGTCTGAGCTGGGGGCACTTGAAAGCTTGGAGATGGAATCTCAGGGAGGCGTCTTCACTCCCTGCTGGCTGATGCTGGCTGGGAGCTGGGACCTCAGCTCCACCGTCGACCAGGACACCTGCACACAGCCCCTCCATATGGGCTGAGTGCCATGGGTGAGTGTCCCAAGGCAGCAAGACAGAAAAAAAGTCACCAAGGTGCAAGGTGAAGACACAATGGGACAACTGTCCATATCACATTGCAAAAGCATGTGGGAAGGGAGAGATTGCTGCTATCTTAGAACACACAATTTGTCACACATTCCAAAGAATATCCTGTACTCAGTGTCCACCTACCTGCCTGAAACTTGTACCATAAAACAGATATCCTGTGATGATGAAATATTCCCTTAGCATGAGTTACTACCTTAAAAAATAAAATACAATGTCATTTAAAGAGCATTTTACAGTTTACAAATCCCCACTCATGGTTGTACTGGTCAGCATTCAGCCACTGGGACAAAATACCTAACATGTGCAACGTGCAGGAGGAAAGGCTTATTTTGGCTCACAGTTTCAGATGTCTTGCTCCATGGACATCTATCCACAAAGCAGCAATATCACGGAAGAAGGGTACAGTGGAAGGAAACTGTTCAACTCATGGCATCCAGGAAGCAGAGAGCAGGGGAAAAGCGACAGAGAGGAAGAAGTCAGGGCCCAGATACAGTCCCTAACGTCATACTCCTGACCTGCCCAGACACACCCAGAAGTGTGCTTTACTAATTTCCTGGGTATCTCTCAAGCCAATCAAGTGGATGATCGAGATTAATCATCACAGTCACCCCACGGGCTTATTTTTTTGACACCATTTTATAGATGAAAAATCAAAAATTCAGAGAAGTTATATATAAGTTTAACAGAGATACTTGGGAACCTAAAGACACTCAGAAAATAGTCTCTAAAGCCTATATTAGAATCCATGTTAAAGCCTGTATTATTTTCACTTTCAAAAAAATGATAATAGGTTTACCTAACAAGTCACATACATTCAATCAATAAAAACCAAATGAATGAACAAGTTATTCAAAAATTATTTGAATAGAAATTCCAGTCATTTATCAGAGCCATAAGGAAACGGGACACTAGTTAGGTTAGTTGTGATAAAACAAAAAAAATCTTTTTAGGGCATAACCCTGAAGAAATGCCACAGGAGAAAATTCTGAAAGCCAATGCTTACTGTAAAATGGGGCAAAGCCCCAGCCGTTGCCAAAGAAAACTCTTGTGTGCTGGAGTTGAGGTGTAGCTCAGCGGCAGACCCCTAGCATGCACAAGGTCTCAGCACTGCAAAAATTAAAATGTAAAAACTGTAGATGTTTCTACACTATACCCTACAAAGCTTGAGACGGTTAAAGTTTTTATTCCTATTTTCCTTTTCAATAATAACTTAAAGATGCCATAGAAAATTTAAATAATTCCCAGTTGTGATGTAGGTAAACTTCTCTAAGAGAACTAAACATTCTTGGAACATTGAACAAAAGAGTTGGTTTCCCTGTTTAATTCTTGGAACTTTTTTTTCTTCAGTTACAGAATATTAATCCATGCATTGTGTGCCTAATCTGGAATGTGAACAATTTCTTATCATTTTTCCCAGTGCTACACCCTATATTATCCTAGGAGATATCAGATTAAATGTTTGAGGAAAACAATTTTGTGTCATTTTTATAACTAATTAAATCTTTCTTAGCAATTAATTCTCTGAATATTAGTTCTACCTCAATGATACTGCACAATGGAAAGGGATCAACTAATTTAAGATCTCACTGTTACTTCTAAAATGTACTAAGGGACTAATAAATGAAGGAGTAAATTCTTGATTCTTCAAATGTTCCAAGAATTGACACAGTAGACAGAAAACTAAAAATCTTCAAGTACTCGTTAGATATAAATCAACATAGAAGAGGTGAAGAATAATGTCTAGATCTCTAAACTACAACCATTTTCCCCAAAACTTTTTCTTTCCATATCCTTGCTTTGCCATCAAAAGCTCTTTAATGTTAAAGGAGCTGAACAATGGTCATTTATATCATTTCACCATTTATCAATCTGTCCCAGGTAGGTACTGGAGCACACAGACAATTCATACTTCACATAATTCAATATGCTTCTTTTTATTTCTTTGCTGAATAGAAAAATAGTGACTCCCAGGACTGTAATCCCCTTTTTTAAATGGGCCATTAATGATTTACAAGGGAGATTTTTTTTTTTTCACCAAGGGAAGGGAAATAAAACTTTGTATGAGTTCTTTTCAAGGCCAGCTGTTTTAAAGCACATATATGAAAAAGTTATAAAATGATTTGAATAACCAGAACCAAGTCCAGCCTCTCTTCCTGGCTTTTTACAAACTGCTCTTTGTTGCTTTTTTCATCACTTCTTTCCCTACCATCTCCTCCTACACCTCTTACTCCTCAGCTCAGGAGAAACTTCTCCACCCTTCTTGGAAGCATGTCTGAGTCACTCTCTTCTGTTTCTTCATGGGTACAGCCCTTGCTGTCCTCCAAGGTTCAGATCAGATGTCTTCTTTAGCTGAAGTTTCCTCTAATCTACCTAGGGCTTGACAATCATTCTAGCCTCATCTCATTGTGTAAGTATAACACAAGACCAAGTCACTTGAGTTTTAACTAGTAGCTTTCTGCCTGTGTCTTTCAATAGACTGAAAATTACAAAGTCCCTGGGGCAAGAAGCCATGTATTATACTATTGTTATATCCCTATACAATATATAGTACAATGCCTTCAAGTAGGTTTGCTAATATTTATAATAGCTGGTATTTCTTTCTCACATATGATATGTCAGTCTTGGTTAAACATTTTAAGTCATTATTTCTATTAATTTCCACAAGAACTCCTTGAATAAGTATCATGCTTATCATTCACACCTTACAGAGGAAAACAAAAGCACCACAGCCTTTAGGGAGTTTTCCTAATGTCACCCATTTAATGAGAATAGGATTTGAACTTGGTTGGATTCCACAACCTATGTATATCTCTGTCCTCTATCTCTACCCCTCATTTGATATTTTCTAAATTAATTTAAATAAAAATTTTTAAAGCATAGACTTTATACAAATGGAACTTTAAAGTGGGCAGAAGTAACTCCACTTTCTTATGTATTATCTTTACTGTCTACAAAAAAAATGACAGCTAGCCTCTCGGATTTGATCTTTTGTAAGCCACCAACCAGATTTTCTAAAGCAAGATTTTATCTTAGCCATTAGTCATAGTAAAACCATCTTCCTTTAATATCATGACACTACCCAGAGTATGAGCAAAGGATAATACTAATCATCTCACTCACATATACAATCATAGAAGGTGAAGGAAGAAATATTCTTCCTTTGAACTTCCTTATATCCCACAAGAGATAAAGAAAATGGTATGTATGAGACTGACTAGTGTATATTTTTTAAATACTTTAACATTCAGATTGGCTAAATTGATATAATTTACACATCTACACCTCAATAACTGTGTTGGAAATGTTTTTTTCCATGTACCTACTTATGCACAACATCCTAGAACAATAAAGGATAACATAATTGTAAAACATAACACCACATCTTTTTTTGTCCCTCCAATCCATTCTCCACATTGTTGGTAGGACAAGCTTTTTTACATGCAACTTTAAAAGAAATATACATCTCATATTATCCAAAAAAATTAGCCCAATATCAAAATGCAAAACCTAAACTATAAAAAATTCTTTAAAAGGCCGGGGATTTAGCTCAGTGGTTTCGCCGCCTGCTGCGCAAGCGCAAGGACCCGAGTTCAATCCCCAGTACCAAAAAAAAAAAAATTCTTTACAAAAATGAGAAAGTTTTTGCAGTCTTTTTTTTTTAAATTACACCAAAGGCTGGACACATAAAAGAAAAAAACCTGATAAACTGGGCTCATCAAAATGAAATACTTTTTCAAAACACTGTTGAGAAAATAAAAAGACAAACCACAGACTAGATGAAAATATTTGTAAAATACAGATAAGGGACTTGCATCCAGAATGTATGTAAAATATAAATATCGCCTTCAAAACTCAACAATAAGAAAGCAAACAACCAAATAAAATAAATTGGGCAACAGATTTGAGCATACACTTCACTAAAGCAGATATACAGATAACAGAAAAGGAAAAAGCACAGGAAAGGTGTTCAACATCACTAGACATTTGGGAAATTCAGAATAGAACCACAGCAAGATAGCACTGCATATCTATGAGAATGGTTAAAAACTTTTTAAAAGCCTGACAGTACTAAGTGCTGACAAGCATGCAGAGCAGCTGAAACTCTCAACATGTTGCTGGTAGGATTAGAAAAGGGTACAGGTGCTTTAGAAAACATTTTGACATGTTCTTACAAAATTAAACACACATTCTCTAAGTAATCCAGTAATTCTACTCTCTTGTATTTACCCAAGAGGAACAGAAGTTATATGTATGCAAAAGCCTGTTCCTGAATGCACATGATAGCCAAGCACCAAAAATATACTAATCCAAATGTCCTCCAATTGTGGCATACATACAAAGTGTGATCAAAATATATGGTGAAGGCCGGGGATTTATCTCAGTGGTTTCACCATCTGCTGCACAAGTGCAAGGACCCAAGTTCGATCCCTGGTAACAAAAAAAGTTTACATTTTTTTAAAAAATTATTTACAGTAAAAGATACACTGTCATTAATCCCTCCCTCCAAATTCTTCCCCTCTCATCAAACACATTTATCCCATCACTCTTGCTACTTTCTGAAGCAGTTCTGGAAGTCCTTTTGTGAGTGTCATTAGGAAGTATGATCAAAAATACACTGAATGTTGCTGCTAAGTACCACTAAGTTGGAAAGTAAGCTCACAGAATCATTGTATGGTGTTCTCATACGTCTTATTAATCTAAGCAGGCACTGTGAAACTTCTAGCTCTTCCCCAAAGTCAAAATAACCTTCAAAGGTAAACATTTTTAACAGATTCAGGATATCAAGGCAGCCTCAACAGTGCAACTAAAAACAAGTATGAAAGAGGATTTCCGGTTGTGCTTCAGAAAGTGGCAAGAATGAAGGGATAAGTGTGTTCAAAGTGAGAAGTAGTATTGTGAGGAGGATTAATGGCAATGTGTCTTTTACTGTAACAAATATTTTTAATTTAAACATTCACCATCGTTTTTGGTCAGTCTTCATAGATTCCATGGAATATCACTCAGTAACAAAAGGGAACATATTACTGATAAACCCACTAAATGTATGAATCTTAAATGCATTAGACCAAGTGAAAGAAGCTAGGCTCAAAAAATGCAGTGCTACATGATTCCATTTGTATGACATTCTGGAAAAGGCAAACTTCTAGGAACAGAAGACAGATCAACAGTTGTCTGGGGTATGGGGAGAGTCAATTTCAAAGGGAGACCTGAAGGTCGCCTGAGATGATAAAACTATTTCACAGTTTAGTTGTCTCTAGGAGTTGTTATAACTCATAGGGGTTGTCAAAACTCATAGAACTGTATACCAAGAAGGACACATTTTACGTCAATTTTTAGCAATAAAATATTTAAAGCAATTAATCTGTAGTATCTGTTCAAGGCTCCCCATCACTGATTAAAAATTTTTTGCTTTAGACCTCTTGTCCTGATCCTTCCCTGGTTTTCTGTCTTCCTTTTCCCATGCCTCAGAGGCTAAATCACTGGTGGTTCCATGAATACACATTGCCTTTCTGCCAGTGTGTAGTCCTGAGGAAGTGCCCTGACCACCTGCTTAAGCTTTCTTTCCCTGGCCCTACTCCATGCACCTGAAGTTCTACCCAGGTGAAATGTCTTCCAGATCCGCAGATTCTTCTGGGTGGTTCCAAGCCTCCTTATACGCATGCTCAGTTTGGAATATCCTTTCTCCCCCTTCACCATCTTTTATAAAGCCCTGATAAGTAGTCCTTTGTCTAACATTATCTCTCTGAGCCTTACTGAAGGAATCAGCTCTCTCTCATGCACCACCATGCCTGCATGCTCAGCCTACTATCACAGAACTCAAAAACATTACAGGTCTTTGTTTCACAGCTACTGTCAGCTCTTTAAAGCTCTTTCTTGTTTACTTTATATTCCAACTGCCTAGCATAGTGCTAGCATAGAATAGGTGCTTAATAAATGTTTGATGAATGACAGATTAAGCTAATGAGCTAATATATCTCCTTGTCTGGAACAAAATTCTAAGCAGTGCTTCAAAGTGAATATTCAATATTATGCAGCCTGAGGAGTCCACCTGAAGCACATGCTCTGTACTTTCTTTGATGCTTATCAACTAGTGTTGCAATTATTTATTCACTGTACACAGTTTTCCAAATAAGTCATTACACTGAACTTTGAGTTCTTCCTGAAATACACTAAATTGAGACCCCCAGCACCCTAGAGTCATTACCTGTCTCAAGTTGTTATTCAGTAAACTCACATTGCCCTGAGATTCCAGGTGAAGAGAATCCACACTTTCCTCCTTCTCTCTGAGCTCAGAGCTTGACTGGGCTGCTGTGATGTCCACAATAGGATATATAGAGAGAAACAGATAGATATCCAGAGTGGAAAGACATCAATAACCCAATAATAGAGTCCGCTGCAGACAGGCAGGTCTGTGCACGCCCTACCGAGGTCCTGAGTCACGCGGAAGACGCCGAATCAGCCCGCTGCAGACAGGCAGGTCTGCCCACACCCTGCCAAGGTCCCCAGTCCCGTGGAACACGCCGAATCAGCCCGCTGCAGA